>KE155588.1:46020-56510 GCA_000411075.1 Sisymbrium irio | reverse complement strand
TATATATATATATATATATTTATATATATTTATATTCCTATGTCCAATTAACAAACAAAACTACATAAACTCGATCAGAGAAAAGATATCACATTTAATAATATCCTATCAGGAATTCTAAACTAGAACGAAGCTTGCGGAATAGCCCTCACCTTAGCAAATGGATGAAAACTGCAACTTCTGAAAATTGGTTACTCAAACGGATACTAAATCAAAAATCAGCACGAAAAATCGAGTGAGAACGGCCTTCGAACGAATAGAAACAGATATACAGTCATTTGGACAAAGTTAACGAAAAAGTTTCAAGGTCAATGGTCAATGGTCAACGGTCAACCCGGACCCAACTGAACCAGATCCAACCCGATAATCGACCCGATAACCCGACCCAAACCGACACGATAACCCAACCCAATTTGCTAAACTGAAATTAAAACAAAATTAAATATTAAACTATAATTAATTAGCAAACCGGTCGGTCAACCGGTTAATCGGTCAACTGTCAACTCCTTACCGGAGGTCCACCGGCGACGGCGGCGGCGCGTGAATTCCATTAGCCGACTTCTGAGAGCGCGTACGGGCGTGTGGCGGCTCTGCTGAGGCTGATTTAGGTACCGGCGGACTCCTCTCGCCGTCCTGAATCCAATGGTAGTCTTATAACCACGAAATTCCACACGGTTAGAATGTTATGGCTGAAATACTGAACGATTTCAAAGGAAATAATCTGAAAACGGTTTTTGGAAATTACCTTCGACGGATTCTGATGCTAAAACGGTCAATCTAGATGATGGATTAGACAATTCAACGAGATTACTTCTGGACGGAGTGCTTTCTGCAGAGATTCTCTTCTTTTAGGCTGCTGCATAATCAATTTTTACTATCTGACTACTTTCTTCAACACAGACACATGGAACACATCATGGAAATCCGAAAACTCTGACGATAAAGCCAAACAATAGGCCACTGCCCCAGCCCGCTCTATAATAGGATACGGTCCCGTATACCTCGGCTTAAGCTTCTTTAACTTTTGAGTCGTATAGCCTCCCTGAAATGTCCTCATCTTCAGGTACACTAAATCTCCCACCTCAAACTCCAAATCTCTCTGATGCTTATCTGCATAAATCTTCTGACGATCATGAGTGTCCTTCAGCCGTTTCTTGAGCAATTTCACTTGCTTTATCGTCTCCTGAACTATAGCTGGCACTATGTCCCGGCGCTCTCCCACCTCTGACCAACATAGTGGGGTATGACATGGCTTCCCATAAAGAGTCTCGTATGGTGTCATCTCAATGCTCGAATGGAAGCTGTTATTGTACCCAAACTCTGCCAACGGTAAGTACTTAATCCATCTTCCTTCCCAATCTAAAACACAATCCCTGAGCATGTCCTCCAAAATCTGAATAGTCTTCTCTGACAGACCATCTTTCTGTGGGTGGTAAGCTGTACTCATGTGAACTTTAGTCCCCAATGCCTTCTGAAAAGCCTGTCAAAACAAAGATGTGAACTTTGGATCCCAATCTGACACAATACTGACATGCACACCATGCAACCTCACAATCTCACCAGTATACTTTTTCGCTAACTGATATGCTCCATCAGTTTTCTTGATCGCTAACAAATGAGCTGATTTGGTGAGTCGATCTACGATAATCCAAATTACATTCTTTCCACCAATCGTGGTCGGGAGTCCAGTAACAAAATCCATCGTCATCATATCCCCCTTCCACTCTGGTAGTGGCAATTCCTGCAATAATCTATAAGGTACATGATGTTCTGTCTTCACCATCTAACATGTCTGACAACGCGATACAAAAGTAACGACATCCTTCTTCATACCAGACCAATGATAATAATGTTTAAGATTCTTGTACATCTTGGTATTTCCTGGGTGAATGGAGAAACGCGAGTGATGTGCTTGCTGCAAAAAAAATTTCTCAACTTCTCATCATCTGGAACACATACTCGGTTCCTGAAAAAAAACATCCCATTCGCAGCAGTATAAAATCCAACAACTTTCTTCTTGATATGCCCATGCAAGGTCTCATCTTTTTCCTGAGCTTACCGTATCCCCCTCAATAAATCTATATGATCCAAAGCCTCAAGACCAACGGTCTCACTCTCTGTGGTAACTGCACATAATATGAGATTAGCGATCATCCCAGTTAGCTCTTGGACTGCCTTAGTCAATGATATCTCACTCTTGCGCCTACTTAAGGCATCTGCCACCTGGTTGACCTTCCCAGGATGATAAGTGATCTCCAAATTGTAATCCGCCACTAATTCCATCCATCTATGTTGCCTCAAATTCAAATCTGCCTGAGTAAAAATGTACTTCAGACTCTGATGACCCGTGAAGAGCTGGATCTTCTCCCAATATAAGTAAGCTCTCCAAAAATTCAAGGCAAAGACAACCACTGCCAACTCTAAATTATTACTAGGGTAGTTAACCTCATGAGGTCTCAACTGGCGCGATGCATAAGTAATGACCCGCTTCTCTTACATCAAAACACACCCTAATCCAGATCATGACGCATATGTATACACTTCATAAGGTACTCATAACCGTGGAAGTACTAACACTGGGGTCTTCGTCATAAGCCTCTTCAGCTCTGCAAAACTTCTGGAGCACTTACATCCTTGCTTGTCAGTCGTGTCATTGGTTTAGCTATGCTGGAAAACTCCTCAACAAATTTTCTGTAGTAATCAGTTAAACTCAAGAAACTGCGAACCTCAGTAGCGCTCTTAGGCGTCAGCCACTCGGTAATGGATGTGATCTTCTCTGGCTCCACTGCAACCCCAGCTTCTCAAACCACATGACCCAAAAATCCGATCTTCCTCTGCCAAAATGTGACCTTGCTGACAACAGTTGAAGAAGTTCCTCAACACAACTGCTGGTGCTGCTGGTCCTGCTGGTGCCGCTGGTGCTGCAACCTGAGTGGTGAATGGCGCATTCAATGGCTTAACTCCGCATTGCTTTGTGATGTGACCTATCTTTCCACACACATAACACTTAACACAGTCCCCGGTGTGCTGATGGTAGCAACGAGGACAAGGTGATTGCGCTGACTGCTCTGACGGCCTCTTCTGCCATGAGTAAGTCTTCTCTGATTTTGGCTGAGTCAACTTGAAAAGCTTATGTTCCTCTACGATCCCTCTCTCTCGAAAGACAGCCTTCTCAACCAGATCGCCCAAGCTAGTGTAGTCACGTACGGCGACACGGTTGCGAATATCCACTCGCAGATCATTCATAAACATCCTGATCAACTCCTCATCACCTACGACTCCACTGGGAAATTTATGAAGACGACTGAACTCTCGCTCATACTCCCTCACGGATAGGGTCCCCTGGGACAGGTGCTAAAAGGTACTGATATTCGCATGCCTAACCTCTCGAGGGAAGAACTTCCTGTCGAACTCCATGAGAAAATGCTCATATGTAAGCACCACCCGACCACGGCTACTCTCGGTAAGTCCATCCCACGAATGTAGAGCGTCACCTCTCAAATACTAAGTAGCCAAATCCAACTGAAACTCCTCTGGGCAACGCACACGATCAAAATTACTAGCCAGAATCCTCCTCCAACTATATGTGGCATCAGCATCCATGCCTCCACTGAAAGACTTCATACCCAACTCTCGCATCTGTCTCAACATATCCGAGTACGTGGATCTCTCTCCTTGTGGCGGCCTGGTGGCAGTGCTGGTGGTGGTGTGTTTCCACGAGCTGGATGTCTCTGATCACCGGTCGGTTATGAAGCATCCGAGTAGCAACCACTACTGTGGCAACTCGAGCAGTCTCCTATGCAGTGACACGCGCAGCCTCCCGTGCGGTACGCGAACATCCTCCTGCATCGCTGCTTGGACAACCTCCTGAACAAGTTATCTGACTGCCTCCGCATCCAACGGGTGAACACTAACATTATGCTCGACTTCAATCCGACTAGCCTCAACTGGTGCATCTTCAACAACGGTCCTATTATGGCCTCTTGCACGGCGACCACTTGTTCCTCTCTTCGGCGACATCTGAAACAAAATAAAGCTGATTAGGCTCTTTCGCGGAAAACTTGAGGCAACAATCAGTGGTTATATTCGAATCGAAAGGGTGCAGATAACAAAAAAAATTTTGAAATACCCCAGTCCTCTAATTTTTTTATCATCGTTTTACAAAAAATCCAAATTATACTCGTGTCATGTACTATTCGCTTCTCGGGTCAGCACCGGAATGACTAACCCGCTCTGATACACCCGTCTCATCCTCATCTGAGAACACCGTGTCACGAACCAAAACTTACATATCAAATAACTCAAATAAATAAACTTCCATTTTATTGAATAATAAATAAAAAATCCAGTTTAATAAAATACTGAAATCAATTTTATAGAAATAAAATACGAAAAATGAAAAACGTCATAAAGCACCCAATCCATCGTGTAACCACCTACTCGTCAGTCTCACCTGAAATAATAAGAAAAAGAGGGGTGAGTAACATGGGAGTCACTCAGTGAGGTTGGGAAGCAATCCGTAAATCACAGTCCCAGCCTTAGCACTCTAAATACGGAAATTAGATTAAACATGAACAAACACGGCACCTAAAACACCCGAACAAAACAACCAGCAAACCCTACGTGAAGAATAAGTGATCGTCCACACCCTTCATGAGGATTCACCAAAATGGAAAAATGTCCAAATGCACCGCCCAAATACACTTTATCGATCTTAAGGCACCGGACAACAGATCGACTCAGGTTATCTGCACCCCCTCACACAAGGTGGCGATAGTACAGAAGTTCGTCTCCATATATTTATTTACATGCATATATAGAAATTTATGCATGTAAATAAATATATAACAAACATTATCAGTTTAATATGCACAATAAACAGTGTTTAATCATCTAACTATATATATATTCCTATGTTCAATTAACAAAACTACCTAAACTCCCTATCAGGAGTTCTAAATTATAACAGAACTTTGCGGAATAGCCCCCACCTTAGCAAATGGATGAAAACTGCGACATCTGAACTTAGGTTGCTCAAACAGATCCTAAATCTGAAACCAGCACAAAAAATCGAGTGAGAACAGCTTTCAAACGTCTAAAAACGGATATACAGTCATTTGGTCAAAGTTAACGAAAAAATCAAAGGGTAAAGGTCAACAGACAACGGTCAATGGTCAACGATGAAACCAGACCCAACCGAACCGGACCCAATCCGATAACCGACCCGATATTCCGACCCAAACTGACCCGATTCACTAAATCGAAATTAAATATTAAACCAAAATTATTAGCAAACCGGTGGGTCAACCGGTTAACCAGTCAACGGTCAATGCATGCGTGTGAAATCCACTCGCCGTCTTCTGAGAGCGCGTGGCGGCTATGCTGAGGCTGATTTTGGTACCGGCAGACTTGTCTTGTCGTCCTGAATCTGATGGTGGTCTTAGATCCACGAAATTCCACGCGGTTAGAAAGTTATGGTCGAAATACTGAACGATTTTGGAAGAAACAATCTGAAAACGGTTTCTGGAGATTAACTTCAACAGATTCTAATGCTAAAACGCTCGATCTAGATGATGGATAAAACAATTCGACGAGATTACTTATGGACGGAGTGATTTCTGCAGAGATTCTCTTCTTTTAGGTTTTTGGTGACAAAAAGAAAAGGAGAAATAGACTATAAAAATAAGGAGAATATGGTTTTTGTCAACTTCACTTATTGGGCTTTGTTGGGTCTGTGGGATTGATTTATTACACTTTTTGATAGGAAATAAGCCAGGAATGTGCCTTTTGGTACTTCTATCGTTGGGATAGTCTTGGAATGGAAGCTCTAAGAATATGGATTGCTAGGTCGCACTGAGGTTGCAAATGTTCCTCAGATATTCCCGTCCTTAAGGTCTCTTGATATGACGCACAAGAAAACCCAAAAGGGATTTGCTGATTGAAGTAACCCTTCAAAAAAAAGAAAAGTTCAAGAAGAACAGAGAGAATTCTTTGAAAATGAGTTTTTTATTAAGAGTTGTGTAATGAAAAATAATAAGTGTTTTGTCTTTTATACTTAAGTTTTTAGGCTTAGCTAGAAAGAAACAAATAGACCTTTGAGCTCCTATTGAGTTCAGCTCGGAAAAGACTCAGAAAAATAAATAAAAGAGTTTGACATTTGCGATTTGGTCCAAAGGACCTTCCAGCTCCTTTCGCGTCCAAGGATGGCCCGTCGGTCGCATTTTACGTCCTCTCGGTTCGGTCGCATTTTATGTGCCGAGGGTGCATGAAATACGACTAGGTTGGTCGAATAAAATACACACGCGGGTCGAAGATCAGTCCGCGAGTCGCCTGTTCCAGCCGGGTCGGTCACGGTAAGGCAATTCTGGGCTTCTCCGGTTTTCTCTCGATCAGTCCGGTCCAATTGGATTTTTTCACGTTCGATCAGCTCCTTTAGCTCCATAATGCATTGCATGAAGTATTGCTCGGTGCGTTATTCGTCTGGATCAGCCATTCCGTCAGCAACTTCATTTGGCTCGGTTACGCGGACCGGGCTAAATTAGTGGTTCCATGAACCACAGCACAATCGGCTCGAGCAAAAAGACTTCTGCTTGAACAGGACGACTCCTCTTGATAATCAGTTCGAGGAATGTCACGTTGATCTGGTCTTGAGGTCGAGGAACTAGAAGCAGCTCAGTCTGGGAATCCCTCGGGTCGAACTTGTACACGGTCGTGTGATCAATACGTGCTTCCGGTTCATCTCCACGTTGCATGGTCTTTCTTGATCGGGTAACCTCAGCTTCCTCACGGGCAATCACCTTTCCTCGATCATTGGCACGGTTCTGGTCCATGGCTGTATCCTCAGGTTCAAGCTGGAACGCTCCTACATCAGCCTGGCATGGTCCGCCGGTTGGCTCGGGAACTTCACCTTGATTTCCCATCACTTTTGGTCCTCCAATTTTGAGTGATCTTCAATACTAACCAACACTGAACCTGATAACAAAAGAAGGCAAAATATTAAAATAACACTTTGCAACAGTCTTTGTCTTTTAAATGATTCTAGGAACACGATCCTGAAGCTTTACTCCTCCAGGAGCTCCTCTGCTTCTATGCTTTTCTTCTTCTCCTTCTTCTTCTTCTTATTCTTCTTATTATTCTTGGGATTCATCTTTGGTATGCTCGCGAAAATGAAGCTGTAGTCCGGATTAATCGAACCGTGTTTGATGACTATGGAGACACATATTCTTCTTCTTCATCATCTTTTCTGATTTTTCGTGTTTGAAGATTGTCTCAAACTTTGGCACTTGGTGATTAGAAAGAAAGGGAGAGTAGATAGTATTTCAATCCCATAAAATTTTCCAGATATTGTGACATGCAAGAAAAGTTTAGATAGCAATACAAAAAGATCAATAAGTTCTTGAACACAACAAGGCTCAACCGCAACTTTCAAGATAAATAAAAGGTTAATTTATTTTCCTTTTTAAGATAATTTTAACTTCATTTATTTTTTCCTCTTTTTTTGGTAAAAACACATTTGGGACAGTTTAGTTTACTAAATAAAACTGAATTCAAGCTATGACCCTAAAGCCCAATACAAAGAGGAGGTGTATTCAATGTATGATTTGTAAACGCGGGTATAATAGAGTTAAGGCAATCCTCCGTCTCACTAGAAAGAAATTTATATTTGTCATAACACCGATATACTTAGACCTGGGCAATCGGGTAATCAATCGGGTTTTGATTCTACCATATGGGTTTTCGGGTAAATTGGTAATAAACATATAGTCCCAATCGATAATTTATAAAAAATCTGGATCGGTTCGGTTAGTAAATGATTGGGTTTGGGTCGATTTTTTTTTCCTACATAAAACCCAATAAAAACCAAAGTATTAATCGGTTGTTATCAGTTCAATTCTTCTGTTAACCAACATACTAAAAACCCAATAAAAACCTGAAAAACCGAAAATGGTGTTATTTTTAGATTTTTATCAGGTTTAAAAAAAATTCAAAAGATCCTATATATTAATGAAATACTCAGATAACCATAAAAACTCGAAAAATCCGGTATATAAGTAAAATTATTAATAACTATAAAAAATGATATAATAAATAATGTTAGGTATAGGTATGAGACTATAAATGTTAGTAGAATTCGGATATAAATGGGTTCTAAATGAATATTAGATTTTACCAAAACCCGAACTACTTTAAAACTAAACCCAATCAGTTATTTTGCTGTATTAGAACCCGAACCGATACCGCTTTTATGATTTGGTTTCAGTGTGGTTATTCAGATTCCGATATTTTGCCCGTATACTCTTACGTGGGCCAAATAACTAAGTAAATATTTGATAGTCACTTAAATCACAGGACCATATAGTTTATAACTGAGACCGATTTTGGCAAGAGGTGTTTAGATGGTATCATTGACATCTTGGTAAGACTATAGTTGTGGGTTAAAATATTAACTAATGCATTTAAGCATGCATTTATCTTGTAAGAAATGCACACGTTTCTTGAAAAATACATGTGTGTATATATAGGGACTAGATATGGGAGGAAGACAACATAACTCACCACCAAAAAAAAAGAAGAATCAACTTTTTTATAAACAAAATTAGAGGAAACAAAAAACGAGAAAACGAAGATGAAGGCCACGAAGTTTTTCGTACTTCTAATCTTTGTTGGAGTTGTGTGTACCAATGTTGGCGCAAGGCAGCTCGAAGAAGTAACTGCTGACACTTCTTCTTTCAATTCGGAATATACCAATTCTAATGCTGGGAGTCCCGGCGGTCCCACTGCTAGTGCATCTGGAAGTGTCTATAAAAGTACTTATGGATCTGTCACTGCGGAAGGTCCCAACGCAAGCGCTAATTCTGGCAGCAGCACTTACGGTGATGCCGGTTCTTCTGCTGCAGCCAGTCCCAATGGTGCTGCGGGCAATGCAGTCGCTTATGGAAGTGCAGGTAGCGGTGGCAACACCGGCAATGCTTGAGAGATTGGTGATCATGCTCAACTCCTTTGCGTATATTAATTAATATAATATAACTCGACAAAACCCAACAATCTCTTTTGTATTCATAAATAAAAGTAGAGATTGTTATGATGTAATATTACTCTGTGTAATATCTATCGTTTATGAGATAAATGCACTAATTAAGACTTAAACCTAAATAATCTCTGCAAATATGAATACTTCTTCCCCAGCGATTACTTCATGTTCACGCAAACTACTTTTCTTGTTTTTTTTTTGTATGGAACAAATTGTATCTCACTTGGCTCCTGTACAAGTGACTAGTCTCTGAATATTTGTTCTTCAGTTATGTTGCTCATTATCGCTATTTACATTAAGAGGGATGTTTGGTTTTTCATGTAAAATCACACAAACTTCACTTGTTCTGAGACACATCTTGTTGAAAGTGTTATGATGTTTTTTTGACTAGTTTTATAAGACAGGTCTTTAGAAACATTTCAATCGCAATCACTCAGGAAAAGAATCAAACAATTCAAAAGAAATCTCTGATATAAGAGATAAAGAAACAATACAAAATATTAGACTTCAACCTAAGAAGGTAAGTGCCTGAAACTTGGCACGCAAATACCAAAACATGACTTAACTGTGCAACAGTAATCTAAACACGAACTCAATTGAAGAAACCCAAACACGAACTCAATTGAAAAAAAAAACGTAAATACGACTCTTTTCTTGTGCTCATCTCCCCGGTTGAGATGTCAGCAGATCAAATCTCCAGGTCGTGGAGCCATCATTGTCATCATCGGTCCTCTTTGTCTTCTAGCATTTTCTTTCATAACAGTGTACCTTATGACAGGAGGAAGACAGAACTGAAGCAACTGATCTGACCGTGGTGGAACTACACTCCTGATGACACTTTGCAGTGCAACAAAAGGATGTTTCAATAGATCCACTGCTGTGGCTCTACGTGAGGGCTGCAACGCCATGCATCGACTCAAGAAGTCGTTGGCCAACGGAGATAGAAGTCTTGGAAGCCTCCACGTGTAAAAATCTCCCATCATCTCTGGACAGCCTCCAAACATCTGAAGCACAACACACCCTAGAGACCACATGTCAACAGCCGGTCGGATCATCTTGTTTCCGTTGGGTCCCAAACACTCAGGAGGCATGTACTGCTTCGTACCGCCAGACAAGGACCTTGAATCCGTACAAGCAGGCTCCTTGGATAACCCGAAATCAGCAAGCTTGAGATCCCACGGCTCTCCGAAGTTCTTGGAAGGGAAGAGGAGAACGTTGGCTGGCTTGAGATCACAGTGAACGTAGCCGTGGGAGTGAAGAGCCTCGAGTCCTTGAAGAATCATAAGAGCAGCACGTCGAATCAAATTCTCAGGTATTGGTCGGCCACGGAACTCGGAGATCATTTTGTGGAGAGTACCTTTGGAGGCAAACTCCATGTAGATGTGGCAACAGTCGAGATTAATCCCTATGTAAAGATTGGGGCTTGTAGTTTGGACGATACGTGGGTGGTCCTGGAAAC
>KE155588.1:32904-45974 GCA_000411075.1 Sisymbrium irio | reverse complement strand
TTGGCCAACGGAGATAGAAGTCTTGGAAGCCTCCACGTGTAAAAATCTCCCATCATCTCTGGACAGCCTCCAAACATCTGAAGCACAACACACCCTAGAGACCACATGTCAACAGCCGGTCGGATCATCTTGTTTCCGTTGGGTCCCAAACACTCAGGAGGCATGTACTGCTTCGTACCGCCAGACAAGGACCTTGAATCCGTACAAGCAGGCTCCTTGGATAACCCGAAATCAGCAAGCTTGAGATCCCACGGCTCTCCGAAGTTCTTGGAAGGGAAGAGGAGAACGTTGGCTGGCTTGAGATCACAGTGAACGTAGCCGTGGGAGTGAAGAGCCTCGAGTCCTTGAAGAATCATAAGAGCAGCACGTCGAATCAAATTCTCAGGTATTGGTCGGCCACGGAACTCGGAGATCATTTTGTGGAGAGTACCTTTGGAGGCAAACTCCATGTAGATGTGGCAACAGTCGAGATTAATCCCTATGTAAAGATTGGGGCTTGTAGTTTGGACGATACGTGGGTGGTCCTGGAAACGGAGCATGATCCTATGCTCTTTCTCAAGACTCTTCAAGAAAGCGATCGGAGAGGACTTCTTAGCATATAATCGAAATTTCGAATCTCTCATGAGAGCAATGGAACCGAAACCACCTCGGCCAAGAAAAGACACAAACTCCAGCGGAGAAGAAGATTCTTCAATATTATTCAAAGCTTTTCTTTCCTCGTGTCTAATCATCCTCGTCACCATACTCTCTCTAATTAGGGTTTACTTCGATCGAACTCTGTTTCTGGTCTGAGAAACGTAAAAGTAATCGAAGTAAGAAATCAAATCAATGATATTTCTTCATAGAGTGTGACATTTATTTGTAAGAGAAGATGATAATTGAGTCGGCACTGACTCATATTTGGTTTTCGTAATGGTGAGAGTGAGTGGGGTTTTCCTATTTTCTTTTTGGTATGTTATCAGTTTCAAATTTCCTTTTTCGTTGTTCCTTTTTTCTGATTCTTATTTTACTTCTCAAAATTCAGATTAATCACACACAAAAAATGGCAACAGATTTGGAGGGAATTGAAGAGGACAAGAAATTTTAGTTTGGGAAAACGGTTATAAAAACATCAACTTGCAAATTTTCCTCATTTAAACCATGAATTTTGATATAATTCATTTAATCATGAACTTTCGTTGACTATTTTTTTTAAACACCAACTTTCGGACTAGACTAGAATGAGCATGACGTTGACTTATTTAACGGATTTATTAACTGACGTTAATGAATTTTTATATTCTCCGCTAATCAAAAAATGATGTCGTATCAATTTTAAAAAGTGTAATTATAAACACAAACTTTCAAATTGAGTTCGTTTAAACATAAACTTTCAAATTGAGACCCTTTAAATCATAAATTTTAAATGTATATGTGATACTAAAAGCATGATTTTGGATATATATATATATATATATATTAATCATAGACCTCTATTGACTATTTTTATAAGCATCATGTTACATTAAGCTCTTGTGCTATATTTCCTCAGATAAAGTTTGAAACTTATACCTCCTCAAATTATATACTTTGAGATCTAACTACACTTATAGATTTTATTGGTTTATAATCAAAATAGATAATCCACCTAAAACTAAATTAAGCATTACCAATTTATGAACTTAAAATCTAAACCAAATAAAAAAAAACGGCAGAAGTGTTCCCAGTTCTGGTTCTAAACAAAAATTAATAACAAAATATTTGTGATGGCTTTACAAATTAATTTACATATTTACAAAATATTTTACCCAATAATCTCTACATATTTATATTTTCAGATAATGGCTTTACAAATTAATTTACACAATATTTCACACTGATCTTCAAGATAATTTTTTTTTAAAAAATCAGCATATTTATGATGTCATAATAAGATATATAAATATATGTAAAACATTTTGTGTAATTTATATAAAATTCATCGATATTATGCATATATAATAACTTTCACGAAGATGTTTGTTGTAAAATACAAATTTACACAAATTAATTCATTTCGCCTTTTTCTTTATATTTAATAAATTTTTACGGATATAAAATTTTGGATTATTTTATTTATATCTTTGGGACATATTATTTTATTATTATTATAAATAAAGTTATATTGCTCCAGGTTTAACCTTGGTCGAAATCCAAAACACAAAGTATCCTATGGGCAACTTGGTTGTTCAACAAAATAATCAAATTCATAATCTATGCATATTTATATTCTGAGATCATAGATAGTCAACCATGCAGGTTAATTTTAGTATTTGATAAAAATAAAAAAACATTCTTCCCATTTTTTAAAGAGAGAGTTGGCCTAATATATCCAAAGTGATTCATAATTGGGTATCTGGTAATTTATAGATTTAATTTTGAATCGTTATAGTATGAACATTTGGAAAAGTCGAAAACGCCATTTTTCTTTACTACGTGCTTAGCTGACAGAAATTTCTCTATATATTCAGAACAGACCCTTAGATTTTGTGGGTATCTGTTCATGGTGTAGGCTATTGGATGGGAAAATCACTAAATTGCTCTCTTACAAAGGTGTTACCAATATTATTAGCATGCACATAATATGTTAGAAATACTAAACCCTAAACCCTAAAGTCTAAACCTTAAACCCTAAAACAAAAACTCTAAATCCTAAGCACTGAACACTAAACCCTAAAACATAACCTCTAAATCGTAGATTCTAAACCATAAAATCTGAAAATAAATGTAAATGCGATTGTGGTGCAAGTATAAACTGATAACATGTTTGGTTCATTCCAAAGAAATTAGTAAAGGTTAAATTAAATTGTATCTGCTAAAACAAAAAACGTGAATGATAACACACTTGAATCGGATCCAAAGGTATGATAGGCGTTGTAATAGACTGGACAGTTGGGTTGGAGAGGGTGGGTTGATCCTGCGATATCCCTCCCTCGAGAAGGGCATCATCACGAGGCTGTACAATATTAGATTTGCTTAACAATTATGGACGAGACTAATAGAAAACGTAACAGATAGCATAGTTGTTAGCTATTAATAAATAAAGTAAATGATAACAGTTATTTCTTGGGAGTGGGAACTAAACAATCATGTAAATGGTGAGGGAGAAAAACTGATAACTCTGTAAGCAAAAGTACTTCTGATATAACTGGTTCGAAACAGGTGATTCAACCGGTGAGCGAAGCGTCTCGACGGATGCCTCATCACGTATCCCTCCATCGTTAATGACTCCTTCATCCTGGCTAATTTCGGTATCTTGTGTGGAACGGGAATAGATGAATAAATCAAGAATTTTGTGGATATATCTATGTTGAAATAAGGGGAATGTCTACATTTATGTTAGAATAAAGGGAATAGGGGTACAATAGGAATTAAAAAATTACTGTAGCGAATGGTAATTTGTAAATATAAAATAAGGGTGGATATATGTGCTGTAATTTCTCTTTTTCTAATCATTAGAATCCTACACGCAACATTATTTGTTTACTGTAAATTCTTACACAGCAACTATTATTTGTTTCCTGAATAAATGCCCTTGTACCATTATTTCTTTCTTTCTTTATCAACCGAATCTTTTATTTTTCCAAGTATGTGTACTCTGTTCAGAAAATTATATCAGTGACTGCACGTGACAATTAAAATTAATTTCATTGGCTTGACCTCTTGAGAGACAAATAGGCTATTCGTGCAAAGGTCAAAATTTCAAGGAAGAAAAATAAACAAATAAAATTCATTACAATTGGCAAAACGTGGGAATTTTAGCATTCAAATGCAATAAACTACTAGTATATAGCAAACATTTTTTCACTTCCCATAATCTTATTTTTATTCCACACGACTGAAACGCCACGCAGATGTAGCGATTAGCGGTCGCGTTTGCCATCCAAGCAATAAACAACCTTCATTCTCTTCCACCTGATATCCATCAGCTCCAGCGTAGAGTGCCAACAACATACTCGCTTGCTTATACGCATTCGAACCGATATTAACCGGTTTAAATCCTCCAGAACCGAACCTCTTTCTCCATTGAACCAACGTCTCGTGTCTCTCAACCCGGTCCTCCCCTTCACAGGCCACTATATTCAATATCTGCCGACCTAAGTATAGCTCAGACATTACTCGGTCTTGACTAGGCGGGCCCTCGAGTGAGTCGAACAAGCTAGAGTAGTAATGAAGAGATTCAGTAAACCGGTCGAGAAAACCAACGCCGTTGTGGTTTGCTTCTTGCTCGACCACTGTCATTATATGTGGTTTAACTGACTTAATCGTCGATAGAAACTTATCCATCGAACCAGGATGAGCCAAGAGACGATGGAGCTCTAAAACCGAGTTAACCGCTATTGACTCTGAACCGGGTTTGATGTCGAGCATTTCCGGTTTAAGATCAGATAAATTGTTCAAAACAATGCTCTTGAATTCAAAATTCACACCAATGGTACTCGCAAGCTGACCAAGTTTCCATCCAACTTCTTGAATCGACTCACCGGTTAACGAAGTTCCAATCCCGGTTAATCGAAAATCCGGTGGACCGTTGGGACGAAGAGCTAGAGCTTGAATAAGAGCCGGCCATTGTAAACCTTGGTTAAGCCCTAAATCAATAACATGGACTTTCTCCGCAGTAGCAAAAGCCTCAAGTATCGCTTGGTTCGCCGTGAAATGCGCGAACTTGAGATACGGACAAGACTCATAGAAATGACTCTGAAGGGTGTCCGAAAACAAAGATAAACCGACGTCATCACGAGGGTAAATACGGTATATCCTCCTCGCTAGCCCTTCAGCGAAATAAGTCGCGACTTTCCTCATGGCACCGGCTTGCGACGAGGCGAGTAATCCAACGTGCTTAACGAGCGCGTCAGCTAGCTTCAGATTGTTCTGTTGAACCGCCTCCGCACAAGCCAATAGCGCATGTACTAAACGCACTCCCGTTTCTTGAGAGTCCAAAACCACCATAGACCTTGTCGTAGTTGTAGTTGTTGTTGTCGACGAGTCGGATCCATTTCTTGTCCTCTTGCCACGTGGATACGCTGCGGAGCCAGGAATAGCACTTAGATCGTACTCAGACTCTGGTTCGGGTTTGACTTGATTCTTGGTCGAGTTAAGATCAGAGAGCAAGCTATCGACCCATCCAGAGAGATCAGAAGGGTTGTAATGAACAGTATCGTCGGAAAGATTCGAGATTCCATCGCCAAGAACCATCTCTAACTGCTCAAGCTTGTGTGCCACATCAGCCATGTCAGAAGATCGGACTTTGTAACCTAAAACCACAAGAAGCTCGTCGAATCCGCCGGCTTCTTCCTTACTCACCGTCATTGATGAGCTGCCAGCTTTTCCGGTGGAGGTTTCCCGGTGGTTAAGCTCTCTCTTCATCGATAAAATATTATAACACTTTTAATCTACAATTGAATTCTTGAATAATTTTATAGCTTATAAAGATGATTTCTTTAGATTTGAGAGAGAGAAGAGGGAGAGAAGGAAAGAACAGAGAAGATTAGGAACACGGGAGTGTCATAATAATTGAAGGAAAAAAAATAAGAAATAAAAAAGTTTCTGAATAATGATTATAATTTTCTGAATCCCAATTATTTTAATGGAAAAATAAATTAAAAAATTTTGGGGTTTCGTGCCTGCTTTTAATTGGTGTATATGAAATTTAGTACCGGCAAGTTCTTAAAAGCAAGAGCAGAGCCGTGGTACAACCGCAATCTAAAGCAATTATAAAAGGAAATTTATTTACCTCTTTTATTTTCCTATTTTTAACTGTAATGATAATATAACTCCCCTTGTGTAGTGTTGTAGATTCCTCTCTTCTTTTTCTGCGAATATTTTTTTTTATTTTCCTAAATATTCCCTCGAGAAAATGCAGTTTGATTGATGTAAACCTGACATCACTAGTTCAACGAGAGATTCGCAGTTTGTAGCTTTGTAGTATAATCGTAATACATTTATTTATATACTATTAGAAAATGATAAACATTTATGGTATTAATATGTAAGGTTTCTACGTCAATGCTGAAGAGGATGTATAAATTATAATCTAGGATAAACAACTATGATCTGGAAGTTTGTAAAGTTGAGAACCAATTTAATTAGCTGTAAAAGTCCAATGTCTAAAGCCAACCAACCACCACCTTTTTTCAACTATAGCGACATCCATTTGCTACTAATTATTTTCCTTACGATTACTAAACCCATTAATAGGAAACTTTTAATCATTGGCGATTAGGAAATTTACTGTGTATACTTTATACTATGATACTATTCTGTTGTGGTTATTGTTTTTAACTTTTTATATTGGCATACATGCGAGTTATTATTTCCACAGTTGAAAAAATACTAAACTAAACTAAATTCTCATTTTCAATTCTTTTTTGTTATGTCTATTTGTGCATGTTCTGTTTGTTATTTCTTTTTCTATCATTATGAATCGTCTTTTTTCCTTGTCACAATTCGGAATCCAAGTAATAGAGACATTTACTAGTATTACATTAATAAAAAAGGTAAACACATGACATAATGAAATATAATGTTGCATTTTTAGAATGTGTACGTTGAGAGGGTTTCATTTTTTAGAGGGAAACTTTTCTCCAAAAAACATGGTTGGTGTTTTTCAATGATTTCAAATGTTTAAATTAATATTTATAGGAAGAAAATTACAAGAATGATGTCCAAACCTGGAAAGAATTAGAAAAATTAGAAAAAAGATTATATAAAAGTATTTTTAGGTAGCTTTTCAGGTAGAAGTATGTAAAAGTGTCAATTCTTTTATATCATCAAACTTTGCACTATTATCACAATCATCACTATTTCTCTAATTTTATTTTTAACACCATTTTGTGATCTCTTTTCTACATTAATAACTTAAGTTTTAAAGACCCCTCAGAACCATAAACTTTGCTTCCATGTATCTTCTATATATAATTAGTTATTATTTTCTATCAATTTTGTATTCACTAATATTCATTTTATATTATATTAGATAGTTTTTCATTTTGTTATTATTTTGTGATTACATTATAGTTGAAAATGCCAAACAAATCAATCCGTGTTTATATTAACCATTCAACTACGCCAATTTTTTTACCGCTATGGATTAGCATGTGTAGACTGTAGTCCGTGATTACAATGTCCAAGCCCACTTTGTTATCGTATCCTAGGATGCTAGATACCAATAGCTTGTGAAGTAAAGGTCAATCATTTTGCTGTTATTGTGTTATTCACATGGATTTAATAAGATCATCATGCACCAACATAATCCAACTTTCTTTGGAAGAGTGTCAAAAATATTGAGTTTGGAGACATTTTAGTTGGGAATATAATGTTTAAAAGGTTTCAACAAGGTGTATAGAGAAATTTACAAACTCATCATAAATTAACTCAATAATTATAATAGATTAACTCGTAAATCTTTTTGATTTATTAGATATTAAAATTTATATTCAAATTCATCATATTTGTTTAAGTTGTCCGGTAGTCTCAACTGTTTTAATATATTAAATTAGGTGATTATCCGCACCTTATACGGAGTAAAATATATAATAAATTATTTTTAAAACATTATTTAATATATATAATTTATTATATAATTATTATCAAATTACAATTTGAAAATAGAAATGCTTAAACTGACTAACCAATTATTATTTTTAGTTTTTTACTGTTGCATGAATGAATTTTATAACCCAATATAATTACCAAACTATAAAATAATAATTATAAAATTGAACTGATCACTTGACGCGTATAATAAACTTTCTTCAGCATCACTCAAAATAATCTCAATAGTAACACATCCAGTAGCAAAATATTTTTTTTTCTATAAACATATGATTTAATTATATTCTACATGTACTTGAGGTTCCAATTTTAAGTAAGAAACATAGTTAAGAGAAACCATGACCATTTGAATTGAACACCTTAACACTAAATATATGAGATTTCTGAAGAAAAGAGTAATGAATGACATTGTTATGTAGCATGAATGTTTATATAATGAATAAAAATAGGGCTAACGGAAAGTGACGAAGATATAGTCAAATATACGAAACCAAATTACTCCCCTTAAAATCATTTAAAAATCTATATATTAGTAAACATTGAGATCATATATACTATACATGAAATCAATCTAGTTAATCATTCCAATTAATAGAATTTAATGTTAGTTAATCAATTTATTGGTGACATGAAAAAAATATACGTAGTCAAAATATATGTAATTACCATATATGGTTTATTGATTGTTTTTGTATAGGTAAATTGATATGACTGTAAATATGATTGATAACAAGTGTCTTCTATTGTGTGAGTTCAATATTGATACATTTATACATCATTGGTATATAATTATTTGAAAAATATAAATATATTATGATTTTTTTTTTAAATTATGATTGGGTTGTATATGAATTAATTATTGTATTGTAACAAAAAAAAACTGATCCATATGATTGATTTTTTTTTTAAAAATATATAGTTTAAGAGTAAATAGCAATATATGAATTTATATGAGTTTTTATATAACATCATTTATATGAACTGTATGTAATTAATTTTATAATGTCTGAATCTAATATTAATATAGAAATCTATTAATGACATGAGTTTAGGAGTAAATAGCAATATATGTATTTTTATGAATTTATGTATAATATCATTTATATGAACTGTATGTAACTAATTGTATAATGTATGAGTCTAGTATTAATGTAGAAATCTATTAATGGCATGAAATATAATTATTTTAGTAAATTAAGAAGTTTTTAATTTGTGTCTCGAGAAATTTTGTGTGATTGACACCTCATCATGAAAACTATGTAATAAACACATGAAATGAAAGTTATTTTAGAAAATGGATTCTCAAATAATATATAGGAGATTATAATTGTTAAATACACTATAACTAGATATTTATAGTTAATATTATAGTGGAAGGCGAATCATTAAATAGTGTGAATGATTTTTTTCACATGAATTATTATAGTTGGATATTTGTTTATTATAGTTATCTAAAAAAATATCTAAACTATTTATTTTTGAACGGTTATAAAAGTTTTTTATAATATATACACATATTTATTTATTTTAATTTCATTTTAATTTTTTATTTTCTCTCAAATATTTCTAATAACTTCATTTTCTGATTTTTTTTATAGATGTTTTGTTTGTTATTAATAAACTTTAAGTGTAATTAGAGATCTCTGCTGAAATTTTACTCTTAAATAGTTCACCATAAATATTAATTTAAATTTTTATAAAATTTCTATTTCCTGATTGCTTTAATATTAATTATTAACTAGAAAAGATAATTATAATAACAAACACAAAAATAAAAAAATTAATTACACTTAAAATTAATTATAAGTATAGGTTCATAAAAACGTAATTTACCAATCTCTCTATGATTTTTATAAATATCACTACTGATTAAAGTTAATTATATCTGATTATTAATTATCTCTGCTGATTAAAAACGTAATATTACATCTGATCAAATACTAAATGGGAAATTACAATTGATTATTAATTACGTTTTTATTCTCTATGATTAAAGACTCAAATTTAAACTATTCAAGAGTAAGATAATATTATTCTAAATTTAAAATTTTACAGGAATATTAAAGCAATCATAGAGAGATTTGGTAATTATACTTTAAATTATAGATGTTTTTGCATAATTATAATTATATATGTTATGCATAATTAGAATTATAGATGTAATTATAGATGCATAATTAATATAATTATAGATGGTTTGGGAAATTACACTAAAATTATAATTATATATGATTTTAAGCAATCGTAGATTTTTTTTCTGATTTACGTTTTTATGCAATATATATATATATATATTAATATTTCTGTTTAAATTTAGATATATGATCTTATGAATAATATTTTGAGTGATTTTTTTTTTATTTATCAAAAATTCAAATGAAAAATATTGAGAAAATTATGTCTTTGTCCAATATAAATTGGAACAAACTAGATAGAATCGTTCATTAATGTTAATTGACAATTTAAAATATGGAAAAAATTGTTTGTGTTATACTAGACAAATGCAATTATTTTGTATAAGTGCACATAAAAAAGACCTAGCAAAATTATAGCAAACTATATTTTGTCACTTAAATAAAGCAACCTTTAAAATAAAATTTTGATAACCATAGGAAATAAATCTCCTCTATACTCTGTAAAAGTAAAAAATGGAGGTTTCAAGATTTTAAAAATTTTAAAATGATAAGGCTGCTATTCTAAAATTAATTTCACAATTAAAATAAGGGAGAATTACTAAAATGGTGCTAATTAGTTGGAAAATTACTAGATTAGTACATATATTTAAAAATAACTAGAAAAATCTTTGTACCTATTTTACCCGTATATTATGTATTAACAAAAAGCATAATATCAAAAATGCCATTAATGAATTTTGCCATAGAAAAAGAAATCCGCAAAAATAAAAACAAGTTTACCAACTTTTAAATAAGTCTATCACTCTTTTGATGATAGACTTATTTGTAGTCGGTAAACTTATTTGAAGTTGGTAGACTTATTTTTCAGTCGGTATACTTATTTAAAAAACGATAGACTTCAGTCGGTAGACTTATTTAAGAAATGATAGACTTATTGTAATCGATTTATTTTTATGTTATGATATATTTATTTCAATATGATGATATTTGTTTTGAAATATAGACTTATTAGCTGAGTGACATAATTATTGATCTGAATGATATACTTATATGTCTTTGATGATAGACTTAATATGAAGTGATATATTTATTTTTAATGGTGATAGACTTATTCTAATACGTAGAGAAGGTATTTTTTTTTATTGACGGTAGATTTAAAGGTTTGTGGCAGATTTTTTTTTATGGTAGATTTTTAGACATATGTATGTTATGGTAAATATATTTTTAGTGATAATAGACTTATTGTAACATGATATATTTATTTTTTATTGTGATAGATTTATATATTCTTTTGGTTTTTACTCAATCATGCTGAAGTTAATAGACATATTATGGCTGTGGTGATATATTTATTTGATAAAATAGAGTATGGTGGTAGATTTATATATTTATGACTTATTTCTTACTTGTATAAATTTGTTTTGAAAAATAGATTTATTAGCCGAGTGACATAATTATTGATCTGAATGATAGACTTATTTTTCTTTGATGATAGACTTAATATGAAGTGATATATTTATTTTTAATGGTGATAGACTTATTCTAATACGTAGAGACGGTATATTTTTTTTGACTGTAGACTTAAAGGTTTGTGGCAGATTTTTTTTATGGTAAATTTTTAGACGTATGTATGTTATGGTAGATATATTTTTAGTGATGATAGACTTATTGTAACATGATATATTTATTTCTTAATGATAGATTTATATATTCTTTTGATTTTTACTCAATCATGCTGAAGTTAATAGATTTATTATGGTTATGGTATAAATTTATTTGATAAAATAAAGTACGGTGGTAGACTTATATATTTAGGACTTATTTCTTGCTTGTATAAATTTCTAACCCAAACGCTAATTTCAAACGTCGATTTATATAAGTCTATCATCATTAGAATATAAGTCTATCATCATTAAAATCATAAATCTATCATAATTAAAATGAATATACTTTGTCAAAATTAGAAAACTAAAATTGTTTATTATTAATTTCAAATATAAACGTTAATGTGAAACACTAATCAATTAAATCTAAATATGAAGTATAAATGATAATCATAAACGCTAATCGCAAGCAGTTATAATTGTTTTAAAAAAAAGAATTTGATTTTTTAATTATTATTATATTATTATTTATTTAATTAATTACATAATGGCATAACTGTAATATAAATGAAAACCAATTTTTAAATATATTTACACACCTCCTTCCAAACTCTAGAAAAATATTTTAGTAATATAGTAAAAAATTATACTCTTTTAGTAAATATCTCTTAAAATAATGTGGTAAATCTATCAAAAATTTAGAAATGGTTAAAAAATGGATCTCAAAAACACTGTTAATTATTTATTATGTTCAATATTAATATCTCAAACCTCTTTGTTCTTAAATACTGTCCCAGCGATTAACAAACTACAATATGTATGGTTAATCTGGATTCACAAGGGTCATAAAGGAATTGTCAAGATTTTGACTTGAAATAGAAAAAGGCTAGACAATGTTAAAGTGAAGTAGCCGTTGTTGTACTAAGAAGGAAGTAAAGTGATTGGATTGTTATAGTGGGCCAAAAAAGAGGCCAATAATTTCATAGCCAATTTCGGTAAAATTTATTAGTGGTTGGCAAAGAAAATATAAATAGAAAGGAATCACATTACGATATTGCCCCTAATCGAGGTCCACCATGACAGGGTACTTTCTTTTTGATGATTTTGGCCCTTCACATTCATACATATGACACCAATTCATGTTTGTGTGGGGACTTTTGTTTGCTGTATAATATGATCCGTCGTCCCATGTGACTCACGTTCCTTGTCGCTCTCACATTTTGCCCCATCTTCAATCGATTACCATCACTCATAAGCTTTTCAATATTTGTTTTCTCCAAAAGAGTTCTCAAGGTGTGTGGTCCTATATGGTAGGGTGATAATTTTTTATATACCTGAAAGTGAATTAGACGTTGATCTCGGGGAATGCAATAAAAATACTAACTATGCTTTGTTACTTAATTAAGAATGTGTTTGTTGTGAGAAGTTTAATTATGGGAGAATCCGATATAAGTGACTAAAATGGTTCCAAGATGTTAACAAACAATTGTTAAAATCGGTCCCGAACATTCTGTGACGGCAACTTTAGGTGGATCTATTTTCAAGGGGCTATACTCTTTTTTTTTTTTAAGTATACTAGGATTTTATCCACCCTTGTATCGGATGATCTTTTTTTTTTTATACTCTTTCCGTATTAAAATAAGTGTCGTTTTAGAGTAAAATTTTCGTTTCAAAATAAGTGTCGTTTTCGAATTTTAATGCAAAATTTATTATTAAGATTCTCCTATTTATTTTTCTATTCGTTGAAATATGGTTAGGT
>KE155588.1:14974-32718 GCA_000411075.1 Sisymbrium irio | reverse complement strand
TTTTTTTTTTTGAAAATATACAAATTTATATGTTTTATTAAACTGTCTACATAAACCTAAAACGACACTTAATAAAATACGGAGAGAGTATTATTTTGTGAAAAAATAGTAGTTTGAAAAGTGTGATTATTTTGAATCATTAAATTTTATTAAATATGATGTTCAAATACCAATGTCATTATTATATTATTAACAAAAATTCAGGTTTTGGTTAAATTGTCCAAAAATCATATTTTCGTTATTTTTATCGCTTATGAAATATATGTTTTTCAAGTTATTTAGTTTTAATAACTAAATATTAAATTTTGTCAGTCTGTAGGATAGAAAATTGTAATTTGATCCGCCTTTATGCAGAGTTTTTCTTTTAAAAATATTTTGATTTGAACAATTTTAGTTTTGATTTTTGTTATGTTGAAAAAATTTAATAGTGTTAAGTAATTTTTATTGTAAATCAAAATATATAATTTTAAAATTCAAAGCCATTAGTAATTTTAACCAAAACAAATGTGATGGAAAAAATTAAAACTTTCCAATTTATGAAGTAAAAAGATCTTAGCAGACAATTATAAATGAAATTTTTTATATATACTATATCATTTTTTCTTAGTTTGATCATGATTTTCTTATGTTATACATATAATTAATTTATTTTAGTCAATTATTTTCTTGGAAGCTTATTTCAAAATTAAAATTATTATAGAAAATTAATACATTTATTTAAGAAACTTAGTTTGTTATTTATAAAATATTTAATTTATAATTATATTTATTATAGGAAAATAATGATATTTGTCTTTTGATTTTAAATTACGCTACAGATATGATTGCTATATCAAAAATTATCCAAAATGCTTTAAAAGATTTGATACTTGTTAATATATTTTCAAGAGTTATAATTTTACTATAAATTTTATGATATTTCAAATCACTAAACTATTAAAGATTCATCAATTTCAAAATAATAAATATTTAAGATTTTCACATATATAAAAAAGCAAAGTAAATTTTGGTTATAATTGTATATAATTGTAAATTAACGATTTTATATAAGTCTAAACTAATAATAATTCAATAAATTGAGTGATTTTCTTAAGTTTGCAATCTATCATTATTATCTAATAAAAAATAATAAAAAATACTTATAAAACTCTAAAAACTTATTTTTTGAAACAATTCTCTTAAAACATATTTTAATTTAAAATAGAAAATATATGTTTTAGAGACTTGACTTGACAAATTATATAACTGAAATGAAATTTCCTATTGATTAAGTGACATTAGGGCTATAAACATCATTTTAATATGATTATTATGACATAAGGGCTATAAATGTTTTTTTATTTAATTGATCAAAAGCTATTCATCCCTTTAAAGAGAAACAGAGAAAGAAATTATGATGAATAAGAGAGTGATTCTATTGAAATTAATAGATTTTCTGTGCCTCCTAAGTATGAGCATTATAAATACAATATGGATAACTCAATAGAACGATACAAGATCTGCTGATCAGATTAGTAGTCAGAGGTCTTAACATGTAATAAACATAAACTTACACACTTCATATAAGTTTGTAAATGTTGTTAGAATTTTTGTGAAGGAACTGAAAAGATGCAAAAAATATTGGTAAAACAAAAAACAAGGTATCAGTGTGTCACCAAGAAAACATAATTTGAAGGCCGTATATTGGAGTTCGATATAGTAAGCGGTAAATAGCTTTTCACCGATATAATTGAATGTTCAACCAATCATGATACATAAGATTTATTAAGAGACCCTACATATTTCAGAAAGCTGATCACAGAATTGTATAACTTACAATCACAAGACCCAGAAATATATTTCGTAATAAACAAGTTGAGCCACTAGATGTTTCCACCAACGACAGGACATTTGCAACTTGCCTTAACAAAATGAGTTGCAAGCAACATCGAGCTTTTTGGTAATTAGAGGAATCCATCACATTTACTACATTTTATTTAAGAATCGTTTCATTATAACTAGTTCTGTATCTTATTTTTATTTTATTTTTCAATAATACATTTAAACCAAAAAAAAATAATTAAAAAGACTTTTTAATTCAGTTTAGTGATATCAAATCAGCATAAAAAGATGGATTTTATAGTAATTTTTTGATATTATGTGTTAATTTATCTGTTTTTATATTTTTATGTGTGAAATAAATTTAATGAAAAATTGGTTAAAAATTCTATCTATATATAAATTTTTTTGATATGTATCGTAAAAGTCGGTCAATCTTCAGGATTAAATATTATCTAGATAAAGTCAAAATAATCTATAACAAAACTAATTCTTGATGTTGAAGATCTTTTATACATTTCATTGTCCAAAGTAAGATTTCAAATTTCACATGTTAAGGTGACAGGCTTGCTCGGTTATTGCAAAATCTCATTCTCTTTTCCGCCGCTCCCTCCTTACTATAGTACCAGCCTTGGGCTGAGAAATATTAGATAATTTCCAGATGCTGTCTACATAACACCACAAACCATCATGTCATGTTACACCATCTTGTGGATCAGATGGTATCACAACTGGCTTTGTATTTGTCAGTTAGCATCTTCCCATATTCTACCTTCTGTTTTCGTAATCATGAGAATCTCATCATGATTTGTATCTTTATTGTTAAAGATTTTTTATTTATGTTCTTCTATAGGTATCAGATTATCCATGAATAAGAAGTATTGTTAATCCCTTTACAGAGTCTCCAACAAAATGATTAAAAGTTGAGAAGACGATGACATTAGGAAACATTGAGGATTTGAATTTTTTTTTGAAAGAGTCAAGGTTTAAACTGATGGAGAACATTCAAATAAAACATGATTTATCCTCTCTCCCGACAGAACCTACCACATGAAATGTCTCATTTTTGTTGGAGAGTTTACTTCCCAAATGAAAACCAAAAGTGATTTGATATTTGGGCCATAAACATTATCAGTGTTTCCTGAATCAGGTAAAAACTGTTCAATAACATATCCCAATTTAACAGAATATTTCTCATATTTTGTATAGTGCCATCCATATATATTCTTTTTCAACACTTGACTTAGTAATATATGTTTGATGATTACTACATTTTTTAGAATAATAGTTACCTCAATCAAAGGTATAATTCCATGTACGAATTGATGAGTAAATCAGTTTTTTGACAGTGAAAGAATGATACATATTGAAATGGCAAATTGGTGATCTCAGACAAGAGACAGGGATACAAAGATTATTCCAAATGGAAATGAATGTTCCATAATCTACCTTTGTGATTAATCTTTTTAAAATCAGAGACCTAATAGAGATTATGCTCCTACCATAGGATATGAGATTAAAATCTAATTGGGATCTAAATGTCAAAAATATACTCCTTTAAACATTTTTGCGAAGATAGAATTTGGTTTGTCAATCAGCTGACAAGATTGTGTTACTAATAGAATTGTATTTTGATCCTCAATTACACGAAAACCCAGACCACTATTAGTTTTATCCTGATATAATTAGTGATATATCTTGAAGACGGTTATAAAATAAATAGATATTTTGTAGACATAATAAACAGTTAACATGATTCTTTTTTCATATGTTACATATGCGGTAAACGGTACATTAACTTTACATGTCACATCTCTTTTGTAATTTCTAGTTACATGTTACAATCTTTTAAGAAAATATAAATAATTAAAATTTAATTATCATTATCCTTCTGAAGCTACCTAAAACGAATATGTGTTGTCAGTTTCTTATGAATGATTTTTTTATAACATTGAAAAAAAAATTTAATCTAGTTATTAAAGATTTGGGTATATCCGAGATATGTAGGATAAATTGTTAAGATCCTAATATTGAACAACATCATAGATATTGATAGTTTAGCGTAAATTTAATCCGATATTGTAAAGATCTTATCATAGCTATATATAAACCTATGATTTTTAATTGAAATATACGAGAGTTTCAACTAATTTTAGAAATGGTAGCAGAGCAGGTTAACTATTTTTATTTTATTTTACTTATTTTTCTCTTCTTTAAACTTCTGATTCAATGACTGAAAAATTGATCGACATAGTTATCAGTGGTGTAAGCTCTGATGGTATTTTGGTATCACCTTACTACTTGCATGTCTCTGATAATACAGGGCAAGCTCAGATGCCAATTAACTTAATGGTTATAATCATGAGAGAGGGGAAAAATAATGCCAAACTCACTTTGAACAAAGAGAAAAGTGTGTTTTATCGATGAAACCTTAAAGAGATTGTTTTCAAACTTGGTGGAAGCTGAAAAGTCGGATATGGTTAGTTCGATGATGACTAAATGGATCTACAACAATATTAAGCATAAGTTACAACTATCTTTCTCTCTTGTTGACAGCACAAAGCTCATGTGAGATGGACTACAGAGGAGATTCTCTGTAACCGATGAAACCAGAGACCATCAGTTGTGTGTCGATCTGGCCATTTGCAAACAAGATGTGCAAAGGGTGGAAGCCTATTTTGAAAGATTGAAATTATTGTGGGATTACTTGGCTGATATCGACTCAAACTTTCAGTGTTGTTGTGGTGACAGATCATGTGTTGCGATGGTGAAATACGAGGAGCAGCGTGAAAAGATTAGATTGCATCAGTTTTTCATTGGACTTAATGATACTCACTTTGGAACATATCATTTCAGTCTACTCAGCCGTGAATCGGTGCTTAGGCTTGATTGAATGTAATCACAAATCATTCATGAGGAATGTCATCTTAACGCTACACGATCCATAAATGAGCATAGTGCAACCGTTGGATTCTCAGTTTCTATGCTAGCAACAACTGCTGTAACTCGCACCACCCAACAACAAATATTTTAAGGGCACTTATTGCAACAAAACAGAGCATGACATGAGTACGTGTTTTCAGCTACATGGATTTCCCCAATGGTGGAATGAGAGACACAAAGGAAGAGAAATAGGCAAGTGGTAAAGCCCACACGGATTTGCTTCTGGGTTCATGAAATCTTAAAAATGTGGTACTGATGATAAGTCCTCTGGTAAGAGAGAAAAAATATTTATTATGGGCAAAGAAAGACATTTTGATGTGATTATAAATTCTGGGGCATCTCATCGTAAGACATGAGATAGTTCTCTTTTGAATAATATTAGTCCTATTCCAACATGTCCAATTAAGTTGCCTAATGGTCGTGTTGAGTGGAAAACTAAACATGGAACTTTGAATCTTGGGCGAAAACTTGTTTTGTACAAAGTATTTTTGTAGCATCCCGATTTCTGGTATATGAAATCCCGAATTGATTTGGCTACCTATGTCACAAAAGTGCACTTACCTTTTCGGTTGCACATCTAGAGAAAACTCCAGGGTTAAGCGTGTTTGAACTGGAGTAGTCAAAAAATGGGTGACCTACCGGGAAGTCATTCACGGTACCGTGTGAGTGAGGTCAAAATACGGGGAACGGTCATGTGGTGATTACAAGGTTAATATATCATGATTTTGAAACATCTCAGTTAACACATCGACCGTCGAACAGGGGTGGGCCAGCCCATACGCCTAGTGAGAGGACATGAGGATCCACTGGTAGGGGCGGTCGGGACATTATAAGTGGTATTAGAGGTGGTTAGCCATCCCAATTTTGACCTGGGAGGCTTTATGGAACTGGTGTGGGTTCGTAACGAATACGTTGCGTGATTGAGTGGAGGTGAATTATAACATCCCGATTTCTAGTATATGGAAACTTATGTCGAGAAGTTAAAATAATTTATTTGGTTACCTATGTCACTAATGTGCACTTACCTTTTCGGTTGCATTTCTAGAAACAACTCCAGGGTTAAACGTGCTTGGGCTTGAGTAGTTAAAGGATGGGTGACCTACCGGGAAGTCATTCACGGTACCGTGTGAGTGAGGTCAAAACACGAGGAACGGTTATGTGGTGATTGTAGGGTTAGTATATCATGACTTTGAAACATCTTGGTTAACGCACCGACCGTCAGATAGGAGTGGGCCGGCCCATAGGCCTAGTAAGAGGACATGGGGGTCCACTGATAGAGACGGTCGGGGTGTTATAATTTTTTTCATCCAATTTTTAATATCACGTTCATTTGTGTTGCACAATTGCTAAATGGTTTTGTGTGATTCAGGACTGTATTAGGGTGAGGAGTGTGATGAGGTTTATAGCACATCAATGTTCAGACTGGAAGTTTTACAAATTTGTAGCCTCGGGATTTATAGCACATAAGGTTGAGGCATCCGTTGCCTAGAATCTTATCGTTTCTCTCGGGTGTTGGTGTTTTTAAGAATAATGATAGAGTTTTGAAAATATCTTGTGATGTTTGCATTAGAGCTACACAGACACGTGATTTAATGAAAGTTTGAATAAAGCTAAAACTATGTTTTCTATGATTCATTATGATTTATGGGGCTCTTACCGAATTCGTTCTTCTTACGGAGTCTATTATTTTCTGAAAATTGTTGACGATTATTCAAGAACAGTATAGACTATATTCATTCTCGAGAAATATGGGTTCCAAAATTACTTAAAACTACATTGCTTTCGTGGACAGGCAATTTGGTAAACAAGTACGAGCGGTGTGAAATGATAAGGTACAAAATTCCCTTGTTTACATTTGTAACTCAAAGAGCTTGGGATTTTTCATCAGACTTCGTGTGTCTCAACTCCTCAAAAAAATGGCAGAGTGGAACATAAGCATTGTCATATTCTTAACATTGTGTAATCGTTACTGTTTCAAACTCATTTACTGGTGACATTTCAGGGGCGAAAGTGTATTGGCTGTGTGACATATATTATCTATCGAGCTCCTTCTCTGTTACTTGATGGTAAGACATCTAATGAATTATTTAATGGATCTCCACCAGATTCCTCTCAAAACCGTGTTTTTGGTTCAGTGTATATCACAAAGAAAGTTCAGTGCAATACAATCAAATTTCAGGAACGAAGTGGTCGTCGTATGTTTTTGGGTTATGGAACTGGCAAGAAGGACTGGATTGTTTATGATAAAAATAAAACTTAGCTCTCATAATGTAATATTCCAAATCTTATATTTTGCACCAATGAATGTCATTAGACAGAGTATTGATCTCTCTGAACTAGACAATTCACATCCTTCACTTTTTGATGGGGAAGTTGATAACATGAAGATTTCAGATATTCTAGAGAGAGGGGAGTCTGTGTGAAATCTGCTGCTGATAGTTCAGATTGTCTAGCTACTCCAGGGCCAACACTACGTAATCTCTCATATTAAAGATACTTCAGATACTGAGAAAACCGTGGACGCTTCGTACTGATGAGGATGTAACCATACTTGATATATTCAATCCAACATCTCAACAATACCATCACGTTTCTCCCAGCTCAAATCAACAAATTTCGCGTAAGTCTCTTTATCTACTAACTCATTTTAGATTAAAAACATTTTTGGCTTCGATGACGGCTGATGTTGAGCCCAGATCATTTTTAGAGGCAATTCGTGATCCAAATTGGAATAATGCAATGGGCTCTGGAGTTGATAGAGTTTTTACGGACCTTGTATGTTAACACTCTTCCACTTAGTAAAACAATGATCGGTTCAAAGTAAGTTTATAAGATCAAGTAAAAATCAGACAGAGATTTTATAAGAGGAAAAGTTAAGCTTGATGTTTTTCAGCCTTCTCGAAAGTCTAAGTTTATCAAGTTACATGATGGCTCTACCACCATGATTATATACAACTATGAAAGGGTGAAAAATTGGTCTTTCACTTGCCAACGTTTAACTCATGATTAAGATAAGTTTCCCATTCTAAAGAACAAGAAAGGTAACAATATGCAACCTCCTAGTGGTTCTTCTCAAGCCCACCCTTCTTTTCAGCCATCAGATCCTTTGTTCGGGGTTCTTGACGACCTTCAACTAGTCTCATCTTCCAATCCTCAGTCCTCTCGTATAGCTGATGATGTTCTACAAGAAATGTGTCTCTACCTGTCTACTGATCATGATATTGAACGCTGTTTACGTGAAGAACGTTTGAAAGCTGTAATCTCTGCAATTTTAAAAAACCATATGAAAGAACACTCTATTCTCCAGTTGCAAGTTACTCCTTCAGTTACTGCTAATTTGGATAAGGGTAAGGGTTTAGTCTTTGGGTATGAAACCAAGCTCTCTTCAGATTTAGTTGCTCCTACTGATGTTCCTTCGTCAAAAATAATGGGTTCAACCTTCTTTGCTTTCAATTCTTTTGATCTTGATCTGTTGTGTGCTCAGAAAGCTTTTCTTAAGGAAGCCCAGTTTATATTCAACTTTCACACTACTCCTCCTGATCCTTCTACTCTCGCTTTCGATGCTGGACCTTATGGATCTGTTCCTCCGAAAAGAGTTTCAAGGCGTTGCCTAACTTCAAGTAACAATGTGTTTTCATCTACCTCACGATCATCTCAACCTCGTCAACATAGAAGTGCTGATAAATGGAAAGCTGAAGATCTTGGTAGTCCTTCTCCTAAATCCAAAGTCCGCAGGAATGCTAATTCTCAGGTGGTCCCTAAGGAGGGGCCATTAGACCAGTGACACGTTTATTCAGTTGGAAGTTCTAAGGCCTGGATGGTCTTCAGGACTTGGTGATTCTTCGTCTCTGGGAGATTTTTCTGCCTCTTCCCCAGAGATTCTTTTCCTCATGGAGACAAAGAAGGGTTATGATATATTGGTAGACTTAATAGTTTGACTTGGTTTTGATAACATTATAACTATATATCCTCTTGGCTTGAGCGGTGGTGTGGCCCTTCTTTCGAAAAATTCGGTTAGTCTTGTTGTTAATTATGCGGATAAAAACCTTATCGATGCTTTGATTTCCTCAGATAAGGGTGATGCTTTTAATGTTATTCTCCATAATGGAGAAAAACTTGGTGGGCCTCAGAAATTTTCCAACCTTTTGTGGATATGATTGCTTCTGGAGGATTTGAAGAATTACCAAGCTTGGGTAACTGTTTAACTTGGGCTCGTATGCGTTACACCCACTGGATCCAAATTCGTTTGGTTCACGGTTTTGCTAATAAAGGCCGGCTTGCTCTGTTTCCACGTGCTACTCAAGCTTTCTTGGACAAACGGGATTCAGATCACGGTCCTGTATTTATGGTTTCTGATCCTGATTCTCCTTTGTATTGTGGGCATTTTTGTTTTGATAAAAAATTTCTCTTACTTTTATCTTTTAACGAAACTGTTATCTCGGCTTAGAGTTCAGAAAATCACTATTCACCATCTCCAGTGTTCTCCTCTCTTAAGCGCTGACGTAAAGAAATTGGAAACTGGAAACGTTTTGAAGCTTTAAATTCTTGGGCTATCATTGTTGGTTTTCAACGTCAATTAGAAGCTGAGGAATCAGCTCCTTTATCTCGTTTTTACAAAGTTTATAGCCTATTAGAAGCTTATAAGATTGAGGAGCTGCATTGGTTTCAAAGGAGTATGGATCAATGGTTTTGATTAGGAGATAATAATATGAGCTTTTATCATGCTTCAGTCAAATAAGATAGAGCTAGGAATCATATTCCTTCTCTCTTTGATGTTCGTGGGCTAGAAGTAATAAGTGAATTGAAGAAAGGAAAAATTGCTGCAAAGTATTTTGATTCCATCTTTAGATCTTCCTCTTCTGCAAATTAAGGTTTTGATTTTCTAATTTCCTTAAGAAGATCTCTGATGATATGAACTCTGCCTTGATCAAGCCGGTTTCATATCAGGAAATTAAAATGTTGTTTTCTTTATCAAAGGTGCCAGTGCCCCTGGTGCAGATGGTATGTCAGCCTATTTTTCCATCATTTTTTTTCTCTTGTTGGTCCTCAATGCTCGTCTGAATTTCGTCATTTCTTCAAATATAGTGATATTCCCTCTGAATGTAATTTCACTCAGAATGTTTTTGCTTCCGAAGACCATGAATCCTAAACTAATGGCACACTTTTTCCCAACTACTCTCTGTTCAGTGACGTACAAGCCTGTTTCAAAAATCATGATGCAACATCTTCAACCGTTCATGGATCAATTGATTTCTCCTACTCAGTCCACGTTTGTCTCTGATTGGATCATCACAGACAACATTCTCATAGCTCATGAGCTCGTCCATAGTCTGAAAACTCATAGTTCTATCTCGAAAGTTTTCCCGATTGTTAAATCAGACATGTCTAAGGCTTTTGATCGAGTGGAGTGGAAATATTTAGAAGACCTCCTTCATGCCTTTGGTTTCGATCCTCTTTGGATTTTCTGGATTATGACTTGCATTTCATCTGTCTCTTATTCAATGCTTCTGAATGGTTAACCACATGGTCTTATCTACCCATAACGTGGAATTTGCCAAGGAGATACTCTTTCTCCTTTTCTCTTTTTGTTATGCTCAGAGGGTCTCTCCTGTTTGCTTAATAAGATGGTTCTTAACTTTGAGCTAACCAGTATTCAATTCTATGATATTGGTATGATGATCTCTCAGCCGTTTTATTTGCAAAGCAGAAGTTGATCAATGTCTTAAGCTTCAAGAAATCATTAACACATATCAGGCTTCAAGTCAATATGTTAATCTGGCCAAATCTTATAATACCTATGGATCTCTTATCCCTTATTCCTCCAAGGACCAGATTACTCAAGAAGGAGGCTCTAATACCTACACTGGTCTTCCGAAATGTTTTAACAAGTCAAAAATCTGAGCTGCTTTCATATTTATGATAATCTTAAATCGAGATTCTCTAGTTGATTTGCTAGTTCTCTTTCTATGGGGGGTAAAAAATTTCTTCTGAATACTTGCTATGGCCATGATCATTCATGTCATGTCATGTTTTAAGATTCCCAAACAATCTTGCAAAGCTTTAACATCAGCAATGTCTGAATTCTGGTGGAACTTAGGTAAAAATCTCAGGAAAATTCACTGGATTAAATGTGCTTACGGAAAGATCAAGGGGGTTTGGGTTTTAGAGACTTAAAATCCTTCAATCAAGGGTTGCTTGCCAAGCAAGCATAGCGAATTCTTCATCATCTTTTCCTTATTTGCTAAGCTCTTCAAAAGTAGATATTTTTCAGAGAAAGATTTTATTCTTTCTTAACTTGGTGCTAAACCGCCATATACTTGGAGAAGCTTTCTCTTCGTTCGAGATCTTTTAGGTAAGGGTACTGTTCCTGTTATTGGTAATGGTCATTCCAAGCTTTTGTGGTTTTATTCTTGGCTGTGGGATAGTGTTAGATAGTGACCTCTCTTATGAAGCATTGTATTGTCAACATTGATCTCCGAGTTAACAGTATTATTGATTCACATAGAAGATATTGGAACCGTGACCTTCTGCAGGACTTATTTTACTCGGATGATGTTCAGCTCATTTGTAAAAGTAAACCTCTTGTGGACCGTAATAATTCTTGAATTTGGGAGCATAGTTGTAATGGTATTTCTCTGTTAAATATGCATATGCCATTGCTTCTAAATCATTCTTAACAGTTTCCCTCGCTTAAGTCTGCATTGCCATCGCTTCTAAATCCTTCTGCATATTTTCTCTGTTAAATCTGCATTTTCTCTGTTTTATGAGGCTTAACAGTTTCCCTCGCTTAACCCTCTGAAGATAAAGATTTGGGATCTTAAAACCTCGCCTAAAATCAAGTCTTTCTTTTGACGATCCTTTTGTGAAGCTATTCCGATTGCTGATAAGTTATCTTCCAGAGGTGTTTCTTGTGATTTTCGTTGCCAAATTTGTGGTCAAAAGGGTGAATTAATCAATCATGTGTTGTTTGTTTGTCCTCTAACTCATCAAATTTGGGCTCTTGCTTCTTTTCAAGGGGGTTTTCATGAGTCTTCCACTTATGTTAACTTCAGTTATCTTCTTCGTTCTTACTTATGTTAACTTCAGGAATCCGGCCATTCCTCTTGATCTTCGCCGTGTTTTTTCTTGGATTCTTTGGATCTTATATAAAACTCGAAACAAAATGGTGTTCGAGAGCCAATTCTCCATCGATGGTGAAGAAGATCTTTGGTGATGCTTCTCAGTGGTTTGCGGCTCAACAGATGAATTTATCCTTGGACGTCAGAATTACTGGTGCTTCTCACTCTGAACAATCTAATAATGTCATTAGTTGGTCAAGACCAGAGTCTGATTGGCTCAAATGCAGTGTGGGTTTTGCATGGTCAAGTAAAAGTCTTAAAGGGGGAGCATCTTGGGTTGTGTGTAATTAGGATGGCATTATACTTCTTCATATCAAAAGAGCGTTTAGTAATCTAAACCCCTTGCTTGAAGCTCAAGTTCAAAGTCTTCTATGGGCCATTGATTGTATGAGGCATCATAAACTTTCAAAAGTCATTTTTGCTCTCAATGCGAAACTCCTTTCTGATTTTGTTAATCAGTCTGAGACTTGGCCCTGCTTCAAGTCTTCTTCGGCAGATATTTTGTCAACTCTTTTGGTTTTTATTAGTTGGAAAGTTTGCTATGAGAGTTCTTCAGCTAACAGAGGTGCTTCACTCATTGCTTTGAGTTCGATCCGTGAAGGCTGGTTCCAAGCTTACATTGCTACTGGTTTTCCTTCATAGCTTCGGTCTCTATTTCAGTCTTAAAAACCCTCCTTTGTAGTTTAACTAGTCTTCTCTGTCTTCTTATTTTTTTTTTGTTTCTTGTCTTTGTATTTGATGTTTTGGATGGTCTCTTAGCCATTCTTTTTTTAATTCAATAGTCATTAAAAAATAATAATAGTAAGAATGTACATGTGATGACTTTTGAGAGGTTGATGTAATGATATTCCTAAAAAAACTACATTTTTGATTCTCAACATATATGATCACATATTCTTTTATGTTGTTTTAGAAAACTATAATTAAACAATGTTATATTTTATTTTAATTTTTTTACTTTCAATTAATACTAAAATCATCTTCAATGTACTACTTTATTTTTTTTATTTTAAAATAAAAAAATCTCTTTACTATATTACAAAAATAAAGTAACTTTATTTTATATTCATAGATATTCTATTTTAATATTGAAATTTTTAGAGTTATTTTAAATATAGAGTAATTTTTTTATTCTATTTTTTTGATTGAGATATAAAATGGGGTTAAAACTTTTATTACTTAATAATTAATAATAAAAATTAAAATAGCACAGGACTGGAAATACCTTACTCATCGCTTAGATTAAAAAAAATTGTTGAAAGAGAAGCCAATCAAGACTCCATCTCTATGATTAGTTCCTCAAAGGATAATGTCATTTTGTTTGTATCATATCAATTTAAAGGGTCGTATTTTTTAGTTTTAATTTTCTTTTTATGAATTAGCAATAGTCTATCAGGCAGGTTTCTATTAAATTAAAATTTAGCCCATATCGTACCGATAATCTCAGCGTAAATTATTTCAGATAAAATAGCTGATAAATAGAGAGTAAGCATGATCCGTCTACTAAAAAGAATTCAAACTTCAAACGCATTATAAGATTATTTCTGTTATGTTATCATGTCATACGTCCAACCGAACAACAACGTATAAGTCTTTTGCATTGCTAATATTTATTTTGAAGAAATAAAAAATAATTAGTTGTTTTTGTTTCGTCTAACTAAAATTCTCAAAAGAAAAAAAAATAAAACAGTTCAAAAATAAAACAAAATAATGTTTATCTCGATCATTTATCAAATATACGTTCATCTATTAACGACTCTTATGAGTTATGAGTCATGTAAACACCACATTTCTGTATTTTGCATTGTTATATTCTTTTGTAATCACAGATTCACACAATCAATCGTGCACGTTCTTTTTTTCCTTGATAAATTAAAATGAGAGACGAGATGGGAGGTTTAGAACAATAAGGGAATAAAGAAGAGGAAACTTTAAGGACCATTAAAATTGTTGTCTAACCCAAACAAATATAACATGCCTTTTCATGTAAAATATATGGTGGTGGGGATACACTTAGTATTCTTTAAAAATAAAGAATCCTATACAACTTTACATGTACATCTGATATCTATCATCTATAATTTTTACCTTTTAGATATTCTTTATCAAATTAACTTTTCTTAATACATGATTATGATATGTTGGTTTTGATATTTCTACAACTTTATAAAAATTATATTTATTTGAATATATGTATATAGAGAATTGAAAACCTTCTAATACATATTCACAGATTTTCATTAATTTTGTGTATGTATATACAGGGATGGTGAATGATTTCTTTTGCTGAAAATTAACTGAAATGAAAGAAATTATTGGAGTCATTTACTGACTACTAAATAGGTTTTAAATGTATTTAGGGTCAACATCACTTGAGGATCCGTGGAGAGTAGTTTCAAGAAATCATTGACACAATTAAAAGTAAGTCTACTCTACATTTGCTACTGACAGGTTTAGACAATAGAAAAACGGTTCGCAAACAGTCGGAATAGGCCATAAGGGGATGAAAGAATAGGTTTTTCTTTTAGCAAAGAATCAACTTATAAAAAAAGAGCTCATCATAAAAGAAGAAAAAAAGAGAAAAAGAGAGGGAGAGAGAGAATAGATCGAGAAAACTCGAATTATTAAAAGGATACCGCCATAGATGTATATAGACTCATGTATGATATTCTAAAAGTTGACTGGTCAGATGATGTGAAAGCTATAACACCACTTAGATCCATAGCTGGATATCAAAACACCCCCTCTTACTAAAAGGTTTTTCCAACCATCCGACAGATTAGTTAACATAATTATCCCAATCACCACTTGATAAACTCTTTTTCGGTTGAGCGATGTATTTATTTAAGCATCAGATAGTTTTTGGGAGGAAACATTTTCATCCTCAGGTCCATGGTAGCTTACTTTGATGATCAGTGTAAGAACAGTGACCCCGAACAACCCTGAACTCACCTAACATAGGTAGGACGACTGTTCATTTTTCCTAAAAAATAAATTTTGATCTCTTTTAAGTTTTGCGCATATTTATATGATAAGAATAATGTCTTTTTACATTGATGGAAGTCTTTAAATCTTGTTAAGATTGATAAGAAACACATGACATCACCACAAAAACTTCCCAATTGTCATGTCTACTAAAAATCATACATTCAAATAATTTACTAAAACTACAAACTTTGTTTTAAAACAAGAATAATTATATAAAATTAATATTCAATCATATATTATGTTATATAAACACCATTGAGTATTAGTGATTTATTAAATTTTATTAAAGTTAATCATGTAATAACATTATCTCTAACAAAAATGTTTTCAAACAATATAATTCTTGTTTAAAAAAATCTACAAATACGAAGTACCAATTTCTTAATTAATTGATAAAAAATCATATACATATTAAAATTTAAATTTTTAAGTCAAATGATAAATTTACATCAAATTTTGGTAAACATGCATATGGAAGAACATAAATAAATATATATTTTAAACATATTTTAACTAACAAAACAATTAAAAGCAAAACTTCAAGATTGATATAAATAAATTTACAAATTATACAGTGTAAAATATTAACATAAAAATTAAATTTTAAAAATTTAAAATTTTAATTAAATCAATTTATTTTCAATTTAATAAATAAATATAATAAAATAGTAAAAATATACACAGATATATATATTTATATATTTCTCAATTATATTATATTGTGAAACAAACTAGATTATTTTTTACAGTTGTAGATTTTTATAGTTTATACCGTGTGTTCTATTATTGAAAATGCATTGAAATCAATCAGTATCTTAAGATTCATTAAGCACAAACATTTTAAACCAAATTTAACTAATTTGTTTATAATATCTTTTAATATATTTTTATTTGAAATATAAAAATATACTTCATTTTTCAAATGAAATAAAAACTTATAAATATTATGATATCTTTCAATTTTATTTTAATATTATTGATTATTTTTTTAAATTAATTATAAAATAATTTTAACTAAATTTTGATTTATAAAACAAAAAATGGAAAGTCTATGATATCCTTATAAAATTATTAAATTAAGATAAATGTTATAAACTAGATTAGTAAACCAATTACTTTTATAAACAATAAATTAAATATTTTTTAAATAGCTTGATAAAAAATAATATAAATAAATATACTTTCTTTCACATTTAAAATTTTTTTATTATTTAAAAAAAATCGATTCCAAAAATCAATATTTCTTAGTTTTCTATTTATAAATAAATAATTTTACCTTAATAAAAATTTAGAATAATATAAACTAAATAATATATTATAACTTGATAAAAAATTGTAAAAATAGTCAACATTTATTTTAGTCGATTATATAATCGGGTATGTTTAGACTAACATTTTCTAATTTTTTTTTGTTATGGATTGTTATATTAAATAGATAAAATATATATTTAAACCATTACAAGATAAGTTATAAATATGACTATCCATTTCGGTTATCAAAACATTAAAATATACTTCAATAACTGCAAAATGAATTAAAATGATAAAGTACATCATTTTTATTATAAAAATATTAAAAAAAACTTAATCAAGATAAATTATCCAATATTGGTAATCATAATTCTGTAACTCTGATATAACAAATTATAAATCAGACATGAAGGAAAAAAAATTTAATATATAAATAGATGTAGTTATGAATCATGAAGTAGACAGCCTATAACCAGACCGGTTCCAGCCGGCCCATTATTCTTTAGGCGTTTAATGTTTTCATTTTTCTATTAGAAATGTGTTTAGACAATTTCTTATTCCTTATTAACTTAGGAATTGTACTATTTCATTTTATCTTGTGTTGTAATTATTTATATAAAGGACACATTATATTTATGAATGAATACACAAAAAAATTTATTTTTAGTTTCACAACACGTTATCAACACGATTTCACTCAAACCTTAAAGCTAAAATTTTGCATAAACCATAAATTCCTAAAGTTCATTTTCTCGGCGTTTTCTCTCTCGGCGACTGCAACTTCAGACGATCCAAGCTCAGCTTCAGCAATAGACGATCTGATTCTCCTCAGCGACACGACTTTCAGCTCGATCAGCTCAGCACGATTCGATAGGAGGCACGATCCAGCGATAGCAAGGTCAGCACACGATCAACGCCTCAGCTTGATCAGCAGTACGATCGCAATTTCCTCTTGTTCTCAATCTAATCGAGGTTAAGGTAACTAACCTAAACCCTACTGAACAAGTTAAAACCCTAAAATCAAATTGTGCATGAAATTTGATAAAACCCTAATTATGAAAATTGATCATCTTGTTTAATTGATTGTTTTATCACTTAAAAATTCCATGTTAGGTTGTTAAATTCATAACTGAATTTGAATCCGTTTGCTAGATCGAATTTGAAAATTGTTTTGCATGTTTAATTAGTTGACCTAATTGAAATTGGACCAATTTTATTAAAACCCTAATTTGGCTTGCATGTTAATTGAAATCCTAATTTGTCAAACCCTACTTCAAAAATATCTTTGGCTTGTTTATTTAATTAAATTGCATATACTGATTTAAATAAACCCATGTTGCTTGTTTACTTGCATGATTGTTTCGAATTGAGGTTGTATGTTTCACTTTAGGTTGCTAGATTAAGGCCCTGTTTGTTTACAGGTCGTTAACGTCCGCGACCAGCGTCAGCGACTAAATGTTGTTCGTTTAGTTGTCACGGGTACCTGCGACAAGTCGCTGCAACTAAACGCTAGCGACCAGCGATTTAAAATTTTGATCGCTAAACTTTTCAGCGTTGCGACTAAAAATCCTGCGATCATTTTGTTTTTTAAAAATTAAAATTATGAAAATGCCACTGATTTTAGTC
>KE155586.1:9239-22167 GCA_000411075.1 Sisymbrium irio | reverse complement strand
TTTTCGCAGCGACAGCTGGTTCACTTTATTATTGTGTTTCGAGTTCTAGAACATTAGAAGAATCCTGATTAACTGATTAGCTTGCATTCATGATTTCCTGAGAAAACCCTGAGCCTGACGTTTTCCCCATCTGATCTTACAAACCGATTTACTGCCTTCTTGTTTTTAATTACATTGAACTTGTTTAGCTTAATTCGATAACTAAAGTTTATTGTGCGATTCTTGAATCTCTGTGGAATTCGACCCCTAAGTATTACATTGATCTCTTAATTGAGAGAGTTACTCTAGGGACTATATTGAGCAGATCACTTAGCTGTTGTCGAACCAAAACCTCAGAAAGATAATATATGAGATTAACGTTTGTGTGGGTTAGAAATTGAATAGGAATTTAATTGATCTTTTGGAAAGGAAATAAAGTACAAGAAGAATTCGGGTCGGCTCGTTTAAAAGAACACGGCCAAGCCGAAGTGCTAAGACTGAGAGTAAAGAAAAAGGTCTTTGCTTTTAGCTCTTTTGTGCTCTGTGTCTGAGTCAATGTAAATGACTCTTCTCGTCCTAGTTCTCCTTCTTTATATAAAACTTTAAGGTTTGTCCCAAAAGCTCATTTCTTTTCGGATAGGAAAAACTTTTATATTTATCTTCTTTTTTATTATAATTAGCTTATACTCAATTATTATTTCTTTTTCCCTTTGACTACTTTGGCCTTTTCCTTTATTGACTAAATGCCGAGGTGAAATTAGACCAAAATTTTCAATTTTCAAAACAGATCGATACGAATTCTGGATAGACTTTTACGATGGTGTTAAACCCATCTCCAATAGCTGTGGCCTGTGGGGATCATACAAAACTATGGTTTCAAGGTAGCTGAAAGTCACAAGATCGAACGAATTACTTCCTTCTATCATTCTCAATGGTTCGATGACCTTCTAAACAGCTATTTATATTATTTTTCTCAATACAATTTAAGCCACCTTCACGACTTCTTGTTGAATCATATCATCTCGACTAGTTTATTTAGTGACACAAATGTCGAATAAACCATTATATATAAAAGCAGGTTGAAAACTGATTGGCATTGCAGAATTAATAAAAATAACCAAAAGATAAATTATAGAAGGATAAATATAGGTAAACAATTCTGTCACAAAATAACATAAGTGTAGGTCTTAAACCCCAGATAGAAAAACAAAACTCTACTATTCAAAGGTATCAAAACACAAGTGAAAAACGAGAAAACCTCCGTAATACAGTGAAGAGCCTTTTTCAGTTTTCACTTGAAACACTTGGCGTCCAAAAGAGCCTCACCTTCAAATTAAGTTTGAAAACTGAAATTTATGATAAAATAGTTCATCATCTATTTACAATCACCATATGAAAAAATATGATGGTCAGATTAATAACATATTAGAAATCTTTGAAGCTTTCTAATATATTATATACTGTTACATATGGTACTCCGAATCAAAATTAGCAATTGATGAATTTGAAGAGCTTTCTCTTGTCAAAATTGGGGTTGGAAAAGAAATGCTTCACATCATGAGAAACATGACATCAAATTTCGTTCCAACTATGATGAATGTTCAGTGTTAGAAAACAGAATTAAGAGAACTCGAATTTGACGCGAAAAAACTCTAAGTTTAATTCTCCCTCAAATCAAATAACAACGACGTTGTTGTGGTTGATGTTTTCATTTTAAACCATGGACAAAATTATGTCATTTTGGCTTGAGTATGTGTCGTTCTAGTCGGCAAACGCTAATCATTTGCGGTTTTGGTGGTATCGACCGCATTTGTTTAGGTGATAAAGTAAATTCAAAAATTTATATAATTTATGTGTTAGATGGCATTGGTTCGTACCCTTCATAGGCTATTTGATGTAGTTTATGTATGAATAATTAAGCATATGTGTCTGATTCGAAAGTGTTGTAGTTTTCGTGTTTTTTTTTTTTGGGTGTAAAACTAAGGCTATAAATCTTTTTGCTGTAGTTGTAGATTGTAATGATGTAGAATTTTGGCTGTAAATTGTCGGGAATTTAATAGTTTACTCGTAAATTTTCTAAAGCCAAGATATTACTGTTCTAGATATTTTGCTTTCTACAGCAAAAAATGAAAAGAAAAAATAAAGATGTAGCTTTAGAACTCTACAACATAATTGAAAGAGATCTGGTGTTTAGATAGAAAATTATAGCTGTGAAAATTTTCTACAGCACTTGCCAATCAAGCCATATGTCATATTTTGGAACCTATCGTTCTTTGAGATTTGGCGGATGTTTGTTGCAATCAATTTTGTATCAGAACTTATTCCAAATTTAGCAAAACCTTTGCCTAATCTCTTGCAGTAGAGTGCTGTGACGGTAATATTTTCTAGCAGTATTTAATGAATAAGTAAATGGCCAACTTATTTAATGTTACAACCAATACCAGCGCAACTGAAATTAAAAACGACTGAATTTAATTCAAGATAATAATTTATGTAGTCTGGTTTATCTGCATTGGGATTAGGGACTACCAATGATTGAGCTAAAATTTAAAAACAATTTTATATACAAAACAGAAAGGAAAGGAGTTTGAGGGGCTTGGTACTACCAGAACGTTCTATACTTCTATTGCTGAATCTATTTATATAGCAAAACCAATATAGCCAAGATTATTATATCTAACTCATAAATCCTATTTCTGTAAGAAATGGCGATGATAGCCTTACTTGAAGGTTTGATAGCATTCGTTTTCTTCCTTGTATTAAAACGTTTCTTCCTCCGCAAGAAATCTTACAGCGGGCCTTTGCTCAACAACTGGCCTTTCCTCGGGATGCTTCCGGGAATGCTCATCCAAATCCCTCGAATATATGACTGGACTGCCGAGGCTCTTGAGGCCAGCGATCTGACTTTCGCTTTCAAAGGTGCTTGGTTTAGTGGAACAGACTTGTTATTCACGGCTGATCCATCACATGCTAAGCTCAAACTTTGGGAATTACCCTAAAGGACCTGATTTCAAGAAAATCTTTGATGTTTTGGGAGATGGAATTGTAGCCGTTGATCTGGAGTTGTGGGAGGATCTTAGGAAGTCAAGTCTCGCCATATTTCACCATCAAGATTTCCTGAAGCTCTCAGTGTGTAGCAATACAAGTAAGTTACAGGAAGGTCTTGTTCCTTTTCTAGTTTTCTTGATAATGCTGCTGAGAAAAACATTGTCATAGACTTACAAGATGTGTTCGAGAGATTCATGTTTGATACTTCTTCGATTTTGATGACTGGTTATGATCCAATGTCGCTATCTATTGAACTGCCGGAAGTTGAGTTTGGGGCAGCTGCAGATCTCGGTGAAGAAGCGATTTTCTATAGACATCTCAAACCAGTGATCTTGTGGAAGCTTCAAAACTGGCTTGGGGTTGGACTTGAGAGGAAGATGAGAACTGCTTTGTGCACTGTCAATCGTATGTTTGCGAAGATCATATCTTCAAGAAGAGAGGAGATAAGTCGCGGAAAAAGAGAGCCACCTATAGACGCGTTAACGTATTATATGAATGTGGACACGACCAAATATAAACATTTGAAACCGAGTAATGATAGGTTTATAAGAGACGTTGTTTTGAGTCTACTGTTAGCAGGAAGAGACACTACAAGTTCAGCTCTCACTTGGTTCTTCTGGCTTCTTTCCAAGCATCCTCAAGTTATGGCCAAGATCCGAGATGAGATCAACACAAAGTTTGATCCTACCGATCTAGAGAAGCTCGTGTATCTACACGCTGCATTGTCCGAATCAATGAGACTCTCTACCCACCACTCCCCTTCAACCACAAGTCTCCTTCAAAGTCAGATGTGCTTCCAAGCGGGCACAAAGTTGATGCAGACTCAAAGATTGTGATCTCTATTTACGCATTAGGTAGAATGAGATCTGTATGGGGAGAAGACGCATCAGATTTCAAACCAGAGAGATGGATTTCAGACAATGGAGAGCTGAAACGTGAACCTTCATACAAGTTTTTGGTTTTTAATGCCGGTCCGAGAACTTGCTTAGGTAAACATTTGGCTCTCCTGCAGATGAAGATGGTAGCTGTGAAGATCATACAAAACTATGAATTCAAGGTCGTTGAAGGTCACAAGATCGAACCAGTTCCTTCCATCATTCTCCGTATGAAACAAGGTCTTAGAGTCACAGTCACTAAGACGACATGATTCTTACGCTTGCTTGGCTTCTACGGTCCGATTACATCCTAAAACAGCTAATTTTCAATTTTTTGTTTCAATATATCTTTAAACCATCTTCACGGCTTCTTGTCGAGTTATATCATCTCGACTAGTTTATTAAGTTCCACAAATTTCGAATAAATCAATGTAACCAATTGGCATTACAGAATCAAAAGAAATTAAGCAAAAGATAGAATGTAAAGGATAAGTATAGGTAAACAATTCTGTCACAAAATAACATAAGAGCAGCAACTAGTTCTTAAACCCCAGAAATAAAACCAAAACTCTACGATTCAAAAGGTTGTAAGGACTCTAGATTGGTATCAAAACACAAGTAGTAACAGAGAAAAACCTCTATGGAGATAGATAAGGACAATGAAGAGCCTTTTTCACTTGAAGCACTTGGCGTCCAAGAGAGCCTCGCCTTCAAAGGGCTCAGCGTCTTCAATCATCTGGCTGACACGCTCTTTCTGTGCTTCGTCAGAGATATCAACCTTGGTCCACTCGTAGAGCTCCATGTCGTAGACCTCATCCATTATGAACTTGGGGATCTCAGGTCCACGGAATAGCCACAAACCCTTCACCTTGAAAGGAGGCTCTGACCCGCAAATGAGCATCTTTCCAAAGGCGTATTTACGTGCCAAGTCCATTCGCTGGAGGAACCCACCAACCTTGTTGAGTGTAACAAACGAAACCATGTTCTCGTCGTTGTATTTGTAGTCACAGAACCATAGTGAGTATCCTTCTGGGTCGTACATGTCCCAGAATCCTGCGTTGGGTACAACATTGAAGGCAACGAGGTTAAAAGAATGTAGCTGTGATCAGAATCGAATAAGTAGAGCAGCTCAACTATTAGCTTATAGCTCTACTGTATCTATCCAAGGACTGAACATAGCAAAATGATTTATCGTGACTTAGTCAGAGAGCAGTTAGTGAGATCTGAGTTTATAAGGATGTCACAGCAAAAAAGTTTCTATCGCCAGTCTCTCTGATCCAGTGAAATGAAATAAAAAAAATCAATTTCGTATCTTTGTTTTTATCAAACTGATCCAATAAGATTAACGAATTCATGCATCTCATAAAGCAAGGCTGCAAAAGCATTTAAAGAGAAAGTCATCACATATCATACCTTTGATCGCAACCTCACGGAAGTTGGACTTGGTGTTCGAGTAAAGCCTCTTCCACTCATCAAGAACCATGGGGCTAGGTGGTAGCAAATCAAGAGGATTCTTGGCTTTGGGCTTAGGTGCTTCTTCCTCCTCAGCAAACTTTGGTGCCTCTGCGGCAGGTGCAGCCTTCTTAGGCTCCTCCTTGGGCTTTGCAGGCTGTGCAGCTTTCTTGGTTGGAACTGGAGGGACAGCTTCGGTCTGTTTGGCATCACCAATCACCTTCTTGAAGTTAGGTTGGTTGACCACTGTCCAGAAGTACCTCTCGACATGAGGGAACGCAGAGGTAAAGCTCTTGGTCATCACGGTGGCAAATCCCAAGTTCAAGTTACAGACGGTAACAATGTCAGCGAGAGTAATTGAGTGTCCCACAAGGTAAGTGTTGGAAGCCAGGTGTGTGTTAAGAGCATCAAGTCCTCTCTTCAATCCAGCAATTGCCGCTTCCTCAGCCTGCATTCATATTAACCATTTGAAATATGAGAAGGACTAAAGTGAGGAGTATCCCGCTTTGAGCACAGAGTAGCCAAAAGCTTACAGGAGCAGAGAAAGGAGCGTATCCCATCCTTGGAGCGAACCACCTCAAAATGTTAACGTCGATCTCCAAAGTGACAAAATCAATCCATTGCTCAATGTGAGCCTGAAAAGTAAAAATATGCATATAGACATTAATGAATAGTAAACAAAATACCAACAAAACGAAGCCCAAAACAGTAAAAAAAAAAAAAAATTTAAACTGCCTAGGGGGGTAAACGCTTACGTAATCAATGAGGGAGGATCCATTCAAAGGACTGTCACCATTCACACGGCTCACTGTATGGGAACAGCAAAAAACATTTGTTACATATTAACATCCAACTAATCACAACCAACGAATCATCTAGCGCAGAAAGAGAAAAAGAAGAGAAGGAAATAAACTTATTACCGTAACGGGCAATGGCATTGCTTTCAAAAATGGGACCTTCTGGAGTCTCAAGCACGGGAACCTAACAAGACTCATTACATTATGTCAGCTAAGAATGCACATAAAATCATTACTATTTAACGTTTTTAAGCTAATTAAAAAGAGATTCCACACCTTTCCAATGGGGTTCATCTTGAGGAACTCTGGGGATTTGTTAGTGACACCCATCTGAAAGTTTGCAGACTCCTCAATCTTCACACCAGTATACTCTGCAGCAATGAGTGCCTTATAGGCACCTTTGTTACCCTTGTAAGTGTGTAAAACCTGGAAAAACAGTAAAGATTCCACAAAATTCATCAATCAAACTCAGACAGTTCTTCCAGAAATGATCAAAATCAGAACAAGAAACTAGCACACAACATCTAGATACACAAACAAAGAGATTGAAACAATATATATAAAAGCTCCTCCAAGAACATAAATCAGTCCTCAAGAATCAGATTATTCTCCAGCTAAACACATACATGAAAGATCATAAACTATCAAAATACGGAAACTATTATGAACAAAGGAGCAGTGAGCACTCACCAAAGCCATTGCTCAGACGGAAGAAGATAACGAACGATCTTACGAGAGGTTTCTGCGGAGATTCCGAGAGAGCAAAGGCGAGAGAGAAGGAAATGTTGAGACGGCGGCGGAAAACGCTATAAAAGAGAGTGTGTGCGGGAACGATGTGAATTAGGGCTCTAGAAGGATCGGATACGGTTTTGTGGAGAATATTCTCTCCGTTACAATTTTGGTTTAATTCGGTTTAGTTTGGTTTTGATTTGACTGACACATGTATGCCCGCGGTCCTTGAATTCGGGCATGGATGGTCGTACTTGAGATGACTCCAGGACCATCATCTGAGTGTGGTCAGCTGGTATGGGGTATACACCGGTTAAGCTATAAACACACCCAATCCTATGTATTCTTAAATGTGGTTTACTCTTTTAAGAATTGTGATCTGTTTTCAAGCAAGATTTTTATCCGACTTGGTTTCGAATTCTTGATGACAACTCAATTCAAGAGAGTGGATTAAGAAGATTGATGAGTTTTGTAATCATTCTTACATTTTGTGGATATGAAACGCAAACCCGGCCTTGAAGACAAACAGACTAAGTCATTGTTTAGGATCATCAATTGTTATATTAGTTATTAGTTATTGGACCATAATTTTATATTGAAATAATAATTTCATATAGTTAAAAAAAATTCAAATAACTTTCTTTTTATACCATATATATAAAATATAAATAGATTACAAACTTAAAAAGATTTTGGGTTTTGGACTACCATTTTTGTTGGGTTAGTCCTCATGAAACATATCTCTTAATTAAAATTTATTCGGTTTCAATCGCAGTAGATGTAGAAGCATGTAAATAAAAGAATCTAAAGAAGTGGATTGTTGTAGTTTTAAATTAGCTTTACGATAGGAACTGTGGCTATAGAAATGGGGCATATACAAAATAGTTACGATGAATTGATTGTATGATATTTTAGCAGCTAAATATATAAATTAACAATAAGAACATTTTATATAGGGGATAAAATATCAAAAATCATATTATTACAATAATAATTTAAAAATATTAATTTAATATAATTAGCAATAAATAATTTATATATTCTATTTCTAACTGATGGTAGCCGGAGAACCCTAACCCCTAACTTGCTTCGAAATTGATTAATGAAGAGTTGTGGGCATTATTGGTAGGTCCACTAAACTATATAATTGTACTTTTGTCATATCTTGATTTTTTATTGACTTCAATCTCTTCAATAAAAGTTCATAAAATTGGTTACCTTCCACAAGTCCTTGCGCATCATTTCTTCATAACTTCTGTCTTTTGGTCAACAGTACCAACAACTTTCAAGCATCATTCCCTCTTCTTCCTCTTCTTATCTGTATTTACTTTGGTGTGACCAAGAAAACATAATAAAGAAAAATGGAGGTTCCAATATGGGAATGGTGTTTGATCGTCATAGGTATCATTTTATTGGCTATTGCTTCTCATTTTCTTGGTAGACTCTTGTGTAGCCCTCGAGAGAGAATCGCAGACAGTAAAGTCGAAAAGAAACAGGGACCAGCCGCACAAGGAAAGACTGAGAAGAAAGGTGGTGAACAACTAGTATGATGATGATGGTCACCGGTCACCTCAAAGAGCATCATCAAGTTTCTTTGTCAAGTTTGGGTTGTGTAACTTGTAAGTTCATAAACTTTTTCTTGTAAACAATAATACCAATTTCCGTTTACACAACATAGTAGTGAGGGGTACAAGAGACTGATAGAGGAGTGAGTTTCTTCCATAAATCATAGTCTTAAAACTTCACACGAGTACGTAGTTTTCAACTTTATGAGGAAATTTAAACTTTGATATATAGTTTTAAGAAAGACAGAAAATACAATCATTGAGATTGTGTAAACAACTTTTGTTCAAGAGCCCGTTGACGAAAAACATCGTTGTCACTGCCAACTTCTTCACTTGTTTTCGAAGGAAGCAACATCTTATAACGTAATGATTTTCAGAGCACGAGATTTGAAATAGTAATGATTCCTAATTATAGCTTTTATTAGATTATTTAAAAGAATAAATCGGATAAATGTTAGCAAATTGACTGTACAAGGCAAGATCCTAAGTCCTAATCCCCTTCTTCTGAACCATACATGTCTAAACAAAAAGGTAAGTATGGTGAAGAACCATCATCAGATTTTCCCAAAAGTTTGTCTTTTTATTTTATTTTAACTTTCTCTAAGAAACTTATTACGAATCACCTTGCATCATTGGCCGGAAGCGAGGCTCCGGCCTGTCTGCTAACGTCTCTCTTAGCCTTATCAGCTTGAGCTCGACGTACAGCCAACAAGATCTGTCTTTCATGTTCTTTCAACATCTCATCCAAATTTCCTTCTCCTGGAATCAATGGTCCTGAGTAATGAATCCTGTCTCTCTTTCCACCATCATAACCCTACATTTCACCATATTGTGATTAGCCAGCCACAAGTATTTCAAGAACACAAGGAACAAACAAACAAACAAACATGTCAACAACAATGTCAAAGCTGGTTTCTTTTCTTATTACCATTATTGATTCTTTGCTAGAGGATGACGGGTCATCTTTCTTCACACCGTTGGGTTTGTCCAGCAATCTTTGGGACAAATTGCAATTCCCTGAACCATCTTCAAGCCAGCGTTGATTCACTAATGCGTCTCTCACACTGCCAAACTGTGAACCATCTCTATTAGGTGCTACCGAGTTTGAGAATCTTGACAATTGAGCTCCCCCACGTTGAACATAAGACCTTTGTGTTCTTAGTTGGCTTGATCCATTAGGATGATTATCACCGTTTGTGTAAATGGGGTAGGGATTTTGTGTGGTAACACCCTTCAGTGGCTCGATCCGGAAGCCAGCGCCACAATCTCCCTCATGATTGAACTTCTCACTCACGCTTGTCTGGTTAGTCTCCCCTAGACGTTTCTGTGAAAAAACAGAACCAAATAAAAAGCAATAAGATAGAAGCATAGACACACACACATACAGACAGACACACATGTATACATCTATAGTCTCGGAAGATACCTGTATTGATGATAGTAACTCAGCATTGGCTCCGGGAGCCGGTACAGCTCTGGATTCTCTTGACAACCGTCTTGGTTCATTCTGTTTACTGCTCGCACCTTTCCTTCTGCTCATGAGAAAATTTTGGGATGCGTAAATGTTTACTGAGATGATACTTAGAAAAAGATGGAACAAATTGCAGTAAAAAGATCTGAAACTTACCGTCTTGCTTCCTCTTCTCGAAGCTTGACATCAAATTCTTTCCTTGGTTGATATCTAGGTAAACTTGATGGTTCGCTTGGAAAAGGTTTTGTTGTAAAGAACTGAGATAAAAGGAATATCAAAATGTATGTATAAGCCATAATGTCACTAAAGAATCGAAGTCTGAATCTGGAATAGTTCATAAATTATAACCTCGCTTTGAAGAGCAGAAGATGTGGTTCCACGTGCTTCTGGTTCTACAGCTAGAAGAACCTCAAGCAGACCCAAAGCAGAAGAAGGAATAAGATCCTTATACGTATCAGCTAAACATCGCTTGTACTGATGTTGAGGTTTGAAGATGGTTGCATGCCTCAATCTTGATCTTCTCCAATACTCCTCCGAAGGTGATCCACAGAGTTTAAAAATCTTGTGCATTTGTTCAACCTATTGACACAAGAACCAAAAGTCTCTTTTCAACATTCATTTTCTCCATTGACATAATCTATAAATGATTCATAGTGGAAACAAACAATACCTCGGTTCTTCCGGGAAGAAGAGGCTTTCCAGTGAAGAGTTCAGCAAGTATACATCCTGTGCTCCACAGATCAACCGTAACTCCATAGTCTGTAGAACCGAGCAGAAGCTCAGGAGGACGGTACCACAACGTCACAACACGGCTAGTCAAAGGCTGTTTCCGTTGACCACGGTAAAAGTTCGAAAGACCAAAATCAGCAATCTTGAGATTATTGTTACGATCTAGCAGAAGATTCGATCCCTTGATGTCACGGTGCAACACACCACAGCTATGACAATGTTCTAACCCAAGCAGCAACTGCTTCATATAGCATTTAATCTAACAAAAATAAAAACATATCAGAATGTCACAAAACTGATTATAACCACACACAAACTCACTACAATACAAAATTTTCAGATGTTTTTTTTGTTTACCTGTGCTTGAGAGAACTTAATCCCAGGGGTTGAAGCAAGACCTGAAAGATCATGATCCATATATTCAAATACAAGATACATACTTCCTGAAGCTTTTGAAATGATAATCCCTTCGAGTTTCATAACATTAGGATGGTTAAGCCTACGAAGTATGATAATCTCTCTAGCCATGAACCTCACACTCTCAGGATCCATATTAGCAAACCGAACCTTCTTTAGCGCAACGATTTGGTTCGTTTCAAGATCACGGGCTCTGTACACATTACTATACGTCCCTTGCCCAATCTGCAATCAATAATAAAAATCAAAACTTTACTAACAAAACTAGAAAAAGACTCCAACTTTAGTTCCACTTACCATCTCTAACTTCTCAAACGAATCAGCACTACGAGGAACCCAACCATTAAGAGCTTCACCAGCAACTGAAACCAACCAAGAAGGCCAACCAGCAACAACCTTAGCTGTCCTGTCTCCATTACTAACACTACCAATTCTACTCATTCTTGGCTGTAATGGTCCTACATTATCAAGAAACTCAACAGTAGTTTCCTTTTGAGAAACCGTTTCAAGAGATTTGATCTCAAAGCTCTCATTTTTCTCTTCTTCTTCCACCTCCTCGTCATCATCAGAGAAGACATTCTTGGTGTCGTTAGGTATTAGCCTCAATGTAGCTTCGTTCCCATTAACGCTTGTCTCCTGTGAATCAAGATTCGAGGAAGATGTTTGTTTCTTGGAAGCTTTATGGTTGTTGTTGTCTTTTGGTATACTTATATGGTTTGTTTCGATGTAATCATCGTTAGTTCTTACTCCTTTCGAGCAAATGCAACCCATCACTCTTATTCTTCTTCTAAGCAATAAAGTCTCAACCTTTTTTCGATCCCACAATGAATTTTTCAAATCAGATCAGTGAAAGAAGGAGAATTTGTAAGAAAGTATCGAAATTTAAAGTGCCCAGAAAGCAATGAGATTTGGTAGATCTTTAGATCAACAATGTTGATTCAGAGAGTTGTTTAGGTGTTGAAGAATTTTCAAAAAGTGGAAATCAGAGAGAATCAAAGGTTAAGACTTGGTCAGTAAAGAAGAAAGAGAGAGAGAGAAGAGGAAAGATTGTAGAAAGAGAGATTTTCGGATCTGAGGTGTTGTTGTTGATGTTGTTCATAGCTTAAGGAAAAGGAAATATAAATTTTGGTTTAGGGTTTTCAAAATTTGTGAGAAGGAAGCAACCGAAAGAAAAAAATATAAAGAAAACTGATCAAGAAGGAAACAAAGTGACAAAATGAGGAAACAGAAGAAAGAGGCGAAAAAGTCAGAAGTCAAAAAGTCGGAGAGGATCTAAGGTATGAATAAAGGTATTTATGTGATTGTGAGCTCATTTGCAAGATACCACCCAAACAAAACCATTTTCACTTTGGCTCTGTTCGTTTCGTGACGCAGCATCCAGATGCAAACGCAGACCGTTGTTCGTATAATGTAAAATAAGTCTCTAATTCAGACGCGGCATCTAGATACGATTTCCAAACTCATCAAAAACAATCAAGATTTTTGGATGAGTTTTTTTGCTGCGTCTAACTACACTAAACTTATCCAAAATTTGTAAAAGTCAGAAATAACCTTATTAATACATATAGTTTTATCCTTCAAATAATAATTAAAAATTGTTTTAAAAATTGACAAAATGATGTTTTTCATTCAAAATCACATTTTTTTGCCAAAAATTTTTTTTTTTCCGTCAAAAACCGCAAAACCATGTGTCCCCGCCAAAACCGTAAAATCAGGTTTTTCTGCCAAAATCGTAAAATTGTGTTTTTTTTGTCAAAATCGTAAAATTTTGTTTTCCTAATGAAACCGCAAAATTGTATTTTTTCCGTCAAAATCAAAAACTCATTTTTCCGCCAAAATAGTAAAATCACGTTTTTCCGCTAAAAT
>KE155585.1:147426-159620 GCA_000411075.1 Sisymbrium irio | reverse complement strand
GACCACCAATTCCAAAATTAGAATTCTGGTCGCCATTTCACCCTCCATCGAGGAAATGGCGACCACATTTCCTTAACATGTCAAAGACCAACATTAAACGGCGATCAGGAACCTTTACGTGCTTCCAGGAAAAGTCTAAACTGAACCAGCGAGTTTTCGGATCATTTCGGCATTTTTACCTTCGGGACATTATTCAGATGCTGTTCATAAACCAAGAAAAATTTGACCGGAGCGAATTGGCGATCACAAGTTACTTAACTTAAACCGGACCGAATACGAGCTGGATCAGGAAAGACTAAACGGCGACGTGCTGAAGAAGATGGACCGCGGACGGGGCCAAAGCCCGTCAAAACATCTAAGTTGGCAAAATAAGGAGTTTAGCGAAGTCCCACATCAGTAGCAGCTTCTCTCAGCACCCCTAAGACGTCCAGTATATATAGGATAGCATGTAATAGGTTTTAGCCATCTCATTCTGAATACTTAGACGCGTATTATAAGACTTTAAAAGTTTATACGGATTCCTTTGTGTTTTCGGAAAAAGATCAATAAAATCAACTATTTGCAATCTTGGTGATTGTGTTCTTGTTTTAATAGATTTTCGAGCCCCCATATTTTACAAGTTTTGATTGTGCGAGTTTCGACTCTCACATTGTACTTTAATGTTTGGCCATATAGTTATTGTTATGTTGTATTTTGATGTTATGCGAAGACTTATTAAGACTTATCTAGTTTCTATGTATTTGATGTTGTGTTAAGAATTATTAAGACTTAAATAGTTTTTATGTATTTGATGTTGTGTATGTAGTTTGTATGTTGTACTTTAGTGTTTGATTATATAGTTTTTATGTATTTGATGTTGTGTATATGGTATTTATGTATTTGATGTTGTGTATATAGTTGTAGATGACAACCAGTTATTGCTATTAATTAAACAAAATATGTTAAAAATATTTAAAGAGATGTCCAAAATAAATTATGAAATGACAACCAGTTATTGCTATTAATTAAACATTTATGAAATGATAACCAGTTCTCTATAAATAAAAGTAACAATCAAATGAAATCAAACTTATCAATAAAATCAAATCAAATCTACGTGAGGTAGTAATCAATGAAAAATTTTTTTATTACCAACACTTATCACTGACAGTTTTTACCAAATCAAATCAGATAAAAAATGATTACCAACACTTATTACCAACACCCTTTACCAAATCAAATCAAATCAAAATTTATTACAAACACTTTAAATCTAGTTATTAAGATAGAAGTTATTACAAGTAAATTTAAAATTATTACAACCAAGTTTAAATTTAGTACTAAAATAAACATTACTAACGAAAATAAGACAAGTAGAATACGTCATATAGTTTTTAACAATAGGTGGACGAATCTTCTGTGTACACCTAGTAGACGCTTATTTCTGTGTACACCTAGTGGACGTACGACTGTGTACACTAAGTGGACACTCATAGATGTGTACACTAGGTCGATATACTTTAAATCATGTAGCATATTTGCCTTGGTACCCAGTATATGTTGCATCTTCTGGAATACTTTTTTGTAAATGCCGTACACCGCCTTCAAAGGTCTGTAAAAAAATCTGTTTGAAAGTGACCCCGCACTAAGAAAAGGGGTGAGATACAAAAAAATCATCCTCAGAGAGGTTCGGAACAAATGTTTATTGCTATCAATTAACATCATCCTCAGGGAGGTTCGAAACAAAGCCTGTACTTCTCTTCTATTATTTTAGTTAGAATCTCTTCAGGGAGGGTCGGAAGCATCATTTTTGGTTCGGTAAAATTACACAAAATCTTTCATTTTTCCTCGACTGGAAGTAAAGGAAGAAAATGCAGTTGAGACATGTGTTATTACCATTTACCATTTATTACCGTTTTCAGTCAAATCAAAGTAATTACCCTACCTTCAATTAAATTTCTCACCACCATTTGCTACTTATATGGAACACTTAACTCCCTACATTTCAGATAATCATATAAATCCATTACATAATAAGTTAAATAAATCCGTTACGTAATAAGTTTAATAAATCCATTACAAAATAAGATTAATAAACCCGTTACACAAAACATCATAAAGAGAAGTGATAAATCAGCTGTTTCACTCAATGAATAACATCACATGTTGACTACACCGGGGATTCCCACAAACTCTTCTTAACAGTCCACTGCGTATATCTCCCTAAACATGTCCACCAGATCGTCGGTAATCAAAGCCATGCCGTTAATAGATTTCCCAGTGACATGCATTTCTATGTACTTCACTGCACAGGATCCGCAATCTCCTGTTTTTATATTTTGGTAATATCATTTCACACGGGTCCAGGTGGCAGGCAATCAACTACTGGAGCCATAAACTTATTTGCAACGTGTGCTCTAACGTGCTTTATCAATGAATCAAATACCTTCATACTGCCTAACCACAAGTTTATAACAAGTCCCACCCAGTGGTCTTCTTTCCAGAAAATGGGAACGTACAGCACATCCACATCCACCAAAAATGCCGCATTTTAGTTTTTCCCTCGCATCTTTCATATGGCTATGCCTTCTAAATATTTCCCTCATGCAAACTTCTCCTTCTCTTTCCACGCCTTGAAAGACTAATGCACCTGTGAAAGCTTCGAAATGAAAACCGTGTCTAGAAAGACTGCCCGATCTTTCAATATGATGTGCCCTTTTCGCCTTTGAATCATGGTCGTTAAAATATGCGTTTACTGAGAATACCCACGCACATTATTAATATTAATATTGTTTTCACAGACCTCGAATGTTCAACACAGACCTCTGTAGAAGTTGAACATATACCTCTGTAAAAATCCATTTTTGAGGCTGCACAATATCTAGGAAGAATTTATTGTGCACTGTATGCCTGGTTACAATATCGAATTTCATGACATCATCATACTAATATTAAATATCATCATATTAACATATAACATCTATGTTCAAATCAAAAAATAAATCAGTAGAATACTTATCTTTCGCATTGCTAAAGATCTTATAAAAGTCAGAAAATATGTTCTTCCTCGGGTATGAGAGGTGCATACTCAGGTTTTTTCTTACTTTGGAACAGGGCCTTGATGAAGTCATCGCTTGAATAGTCGCCCCCAATTTTGTCAGATCAGTGTGAGATATGTTTTCTTCTTTCCTTCTTCTCGGCGGATGCGTCACTGTCTATCAGATTAACAAATCCATTGTCGTCATCCGGATGTGTGCTGTATTCGGGTTATTTTTGGCTGTCTTGATGATTGAGCTTTACCATCCTTAGGAGAGCAAAAAAGAGCGGTTTGGCTTTAACATGTGCATTTCCCACCATTTTCCCTTTACCCTTGTCCTCATATACAATAAGCTGCCATTCATAATGTGAAATTTTCAAACTAACAGAGTTATGATTCGCCTTACCCTATACAAATATAACAAGGATATATCAAAATTCAGTACACCAGTACTGGTGTACATAAGCGTACGCCACTATGGATGTACGCCCTTGGGGTATGCCCTTAAATGTAGTTGGGTGTAGCAATGTACGCTAGTAGATCTAGCGGTGTACGAAAAATGTATCTCATATTCCTCATAATGTCTATTTACCTCTTCGTTTTGAGGGGTCGGCAGCTTATGCTCCTGCTCTCTCCCTTCCACGTCTGCCTGTTCCAGATTATTCTTGTCCTATCAAAAATGAAAAATAATCTGCATAATATACTGTGTACACATCACTGTCGTGGTGTACACATCAATCAGAACAATAATTTCTTATTACCTTCAATGCACTCTCTCTTCCTTGTCTGCCTTCTCCTGCGCCAGATTTCCTTTAGCGTACGAAATAATAAAAAGGAGGAGTAAAAAACAATATCCATCAATATTGGTGTACGCTAATAGTACATAAAAAGCGTACGCCACACCACTATTGTGCAACTCTTCCTCATATTACCTCTTCATTGTCATAGGGCAGTTCTATCTCTTCCTCTTTATCTTTATCTTCCTATTTCTCTTTCTTATTGTCCTCTTTTTGTTTCTCCTCCTCAACGTCCACATCCGGCTGGTTCACCTCCTTATCCTCCATCTCATCTATTGGCATGTAGTCCTCCACCTGCACCTGATCCACCGCATTCTCATCCAGATAGGCCTCCACCACATTCTCATACTGTTTCTCCTCCTCAACCTAGTCCTGATGATGCTCCACCTCATTAACCTGGTCCTGATGATGCTCCACCTCATTAACCTGTTCCTGATGATGCTCCACCTCACCTCCACCTCATTAACCACACTATCATTAATTACTATGGGGACCACATCTCTTTTCTGCTTTCTGCTGGTCCACTCAGTTTGACATGCCAGCAATGGGTCTTAGTTTTGCAGGAACCTACTCGAACGCCTTAGCTGCGTTGCTGCTGTTGAAGGTTTACCATGTAGGGTTTCTGTTGACCATTGACGACGCGGTTTGCTTCCTTTTTCTCCGTTTTTTCTTTTCCAGGGGTTATTTCACCACCCATCCTTTTCAGTATCTCATCAACAATCTCTACCTTCATGATTTGGTTTCACCTGCAAATCCATCTTTTCATTTCCTTCATAACTCCTACAACTCCGATTTCCTCAACTTTTTGATCATGTTCAGAGTCCGACTCCTGCTTCGCTCTTTTTTTATGGCCCCTTGTAGTAGGTTGCCTTTGTACTCTCTGTTTCTTTACTCGCCTGGTAGTAGGTTGTGACTGCACTGATTTTCCTTTTCTTTTGACTGGTTGATCAACTACATCCACCATTTCCTCTTTCCCGATGGGTACATGGATTGGAGGAATCGATGCATCCCCGCCTTCAAAATCCGCAACTTTGAATACATAGTTTTGCTTCATGAGTTGCAGCATGTATGTGACCTGCTCGTCCTCAACCTCATCATCCCAACGTAAATTGGTATCGGACTCATCTTCACTGATTTTCGCATCCACTTTCAACTGAGAACATAAAGTTAATTTTTAACATCAAATTTGCAAATATAAACGAACCAACAACTAACCACAAAACAAATCACCAACAAAGTTAAAAACAATACAAAGGGAAAAAATGAAACACAAAATTATTACCTCAGCATCCGCGTCAACTGTAATTATATCTTGAAGATACAAAAGTGTTATTGTTTTACACCCTTTTGGATTCTTCAGAAAACTTGCAAGATTTGACGGTTCATGTATTTTTATCAGTTGCAGGGGAATTGTTTCAAACGCCAAAAGTTGTAACGGAAGAGAAAAACCGTAACACACACTTGTTTGCTGCTTCAACCTCTGAGTAAGTTCTCTGATTGGATCTTAGATGTCATCACTCTTCGGCCGTGGAATAAACTGTGATAATGTTTTCTCGAAAGAAAGTCTGCCCCACTTATACTCCAAGAAATACGATGGATCGGATAGCATTTCACCGTACGCGGGTGTGAGCTTCCCATATTTATTCTGAGACATGATTAAACCTTCCACAAGAATGATCCGAGCCAGTGCTAACTTTTTCCGAGACTCTAACTCCGGGTCCTTAAGTAGTTCACAAGCGTCTTGGACCGTGACATCACAAACGTCGTTTGGAGCAAACATTCTGGTCCACATGGGACCTCTATCTCCTTTCTTCTTACCTTCTTCGTCCCCATCATCTTCTACCTCATCTCCAGGGGGTATGCGACCACATTATAAACTCGACAATCTCTCAAATTCTTTCAGCGAGAACCGCAACGGCTGGCCTCCAAACGTGAACCATAGTTCATGTTTTCTCTTGGTTATTAGTTGGTGGGACAGAAATCTGTGGATCAGCTTGGCCGAATTACATGCCCTAGCAACCGGCGTACTCAATAATACTCAAAATTCAGATTGCATAAGACATTCCAACTCACTTGTCCCACTTAATGCTTCGACAACCTGGGCTATTAAACTCATCTTTGAGTATATACACTGGCCTATTCAATCGTGCTCCTTCAGGGTAGCAGCCGGTCACAAAAAAACCGTCTGGGCAGTTTCGAGACTACCCCATTGCCTGACGCAGATGCATCCATACCTGCAGTGGGCATTCAGTTTCAATTGTTTATTCTCCAGTACGAATGAAGAGATAGAAAGAGAGAGGGAGATATCCTTAATCAAAAACGGGATTAACGGTAACGCTCCCAATTATATATGAACTAAAAAGGTTCCAAAATTGACAGTTACGCAAACGTATCTCACACCGTTTCAATTTCACAACTTCCAAATCTCTGTTCAACTAGCTTATACTATTTGAAATCAAAGCTGAACAATTAGAATACTAACCCGTACTCTTTAAACCCGGTGCGGTGTTCACCGCACTTTCTGTCAGCTCCGAGTTGCTCCGTAAATTTCGTCTTGTAACCGGAATCGGTTTTACAGTCACCGAAATTTTTTACCGGTTTCTCGATTCCATCTCCGGGTTTTGTACAATGCGAGTTTGGAATTCGATCTAAAGGAGGCGAAGTTTCAAAACGAAACTTTTCCTGGTCCTAGCTAATTCGTGCCTGTCAGATCTTTGATAATATTATCGGAACATGCAATCTGCAAAGTTCGACTCGAGTACAATTACGGTTGGGGAGTTTTAATTTACTGCCAATTATTGTTTTACAATAATTCGACATCGCAAAAGTTTTTAACCTTTTTTTGTTTTAACCACATCGTGAATTAATTGCAAAAGTTTTTAATCCTCTTTTCTTTTAACCACATCAAAAGTATGTTCACCACTCCTAGAAGATGGAATCTACTAATTCACGGTTTTTAATTTTCTAAAAATATGAATGGCATAATTGTAATAATTCAATATGATACATGGTTAGTTTGTCTTTCCACTACCAAGAACTACCCATTTCTAAATACCCATTGTGAAACTACCCAAACGCCAATTAGAAAAGGTAAAACTATATTCCCAGAAAATTTTCCATAAATTGTGTCTGGTCTGATTTAAAGAATAAAACTCGATGGACCTTGTCTTACTGTGAATTGTTGCCAATCTGAGCCTGACATCAAGTTGTTCTTTCAAGTGTGAGTGCTATGCTCGGTCTACATATATTTTATTCTTGGAGTACAAAAACCTTTTTTATACGACTGCATTATAAGGTTAGTTTCATTCAAGACCATGTTAATGGTCGACTTCAGTCACAACTGCATTAATCAGGGTCGGCTTTAATCATGACCACGTTTAGGGTCGCTTTGTACCACGAATGAGTTTAGAGTCAGTTTGTATGACGACTTGGTTTAAAGTCGGGTATGTGAGGTTCTTTTGTTAGAGATTTTTAGAGTCATCATCATATTAAACGGGTGAAATAACAACACAACTGGCCAAGAAGTGGGTCCGTAAATGACAAATTTAAAAATTATATTTAGGCTATGTATAATGAGGGTGTTGATAAATAATTATCAACTGTTGAATAGTTACAATGGAAATGTTGATATCGTGCTGGCTAAATTTGTATTGATAATTTATAACATGTTGAATCTTAAAAAGTAGGTCTCTCAAATGTCATATGTCATATTTTAATTGGTTGAAAATTAATAAAATAAATAAATTAAAAAATAATATGTTGAGCTGTAAATTGAGAAAAATGGTTTGATTGGTTGGTGAGATATTTCTCTCATCTTAATAATATAAAACACGATTATTTTATATCAAATTATATTTTCTATTTTTTATTTTTATACCAAAATTCATCATCTTTTTTTCTATATATACACAAATTTGGTTTATTTGATTTGAACATAAAAACAATTCATTATTATTATTATTTTTATTTGTTTATATCTAAAAAATTATTTTAAAATCAAATAACATAAAACTATAATTAAATTATTTGAAATTTTATTATTTTAATTTAAATTTAAATTAATAATTTTTAATTGTAAAAACAAATATACCATGTTAAATTATATAAATAAAAGTATTGGGGTAGGGTGTTGAACTTTTATAAATAAAACCATTGTAAGGAAAATAGTGTTGAATAATATACGTAAGAGAAAAAGGATGATGTGTCACACAAAGAAGGATGTTGATAAAATGAACTAATATACATAGTCTTATGTGTATAACGATGAGTGCTACTTATGTGTTAGATTTCTTAAGGTGTTTACAAGATTTTAGAGAGAGTGGAGAGATGAAGAAAATTTTCATTATGTTCCATGAAACTTTTCTTACTACTGTATCTAAATAATCAGATAATCATTGTCCGTATCTGTTTGAGGACAGGCGAAGATTATGTAACATGAATTATCAATACTCACTAATAAATTTTTTTTGAATTATTTGTTTGAAATTTATGCTGAATTTCTTTTAAATAGTTATACTGTATATGCATATGCATTGTATACGTTTTTAAAAAAAAATCATGAACTAGGTCTTTTACAAAAAGAAGTCATGATTACTCATTGAATACTCATATTGCATGAGAAGAGAAAATTCAAAATTTAAATGTTTAAAGAATGCGACTAATACTGGTCAGCGGTTCCAATCCGTACACAAATTCTTATAATGTGGTAAAACATGCTCCAATTCAATTTTAATCAAGTTTCATACCTAAATATTTTATAATGTAGGTATTTCGTGCATCAACATTAAATACTTAACAGAACCGTTAATCAGTGTCGATTAGATTTTGACCTATAAAATCAATTATTAAAAATTAGAATTATAAGATTCAAAACATTTGATAAAAATAAAAAGAAAACTAAAAACAGTTTGACAAAAGCCACATACGACATTGTTTGGCTACTCCTCTCTATTTCTCCGTGACAAGTCTCTTTTCTCTTTTCCTTCTTTGGCCGACGAAACACAAAACACTTTTTTTTTAAATCTCAAAGAAGACAATTTCCGGTTAGGTGAAGAACATATTCATGTCTATTTTGGTTTCAGGTGAACCATCAAATCTCCTCTTTTCACTGATTCATTAAATTTTATCGATTTTGTTTGGAGAAACTAAAAGTCGATCCAAATTTTTTCTAGTAAATGCAAATTGAAGATGACGTGTTGGTATAATCGAGAGAGGCATGCCGATAACTCTGTTCCATAGCACAACTTTACACATATTCTCAAAGTTGGATGATACTTGAGTCAAAATTATTCAATTTTTCAAAAAGCAGTTTATACCATATTCTTTGCCCATACAAAATAATAGTGGCTGCCATTAATCTGCTAAACAAAGCCGAGGTGCGGTTTCAATTATATGAATTTGTTCTCCAACTTATAGAAGTACTCAATCAATAGTCTCAAACTTTCCATTATATGTGACACTGAATTTAGTATCGACACTGAAATCACCAAAAAACACGTAAACTTCACAAGTTTAGCATAACAAAAACAAAACAATAAACCTGAAAACTTCATAAGTTTAGCAGAAATAAATGAATACAATGTGTGCTTTCAATTATATGAATTTGTTCTCCAACTTATAGAAGTACTCAATCAATAGTCTCAAACTTTCCATTATATGTGACACTGAATTTAGTATCGACACTGAAATCACCAAAAAACACGTAAACTTCACAAGTTTAGCATAACAAAAACAAAACAATAAACCTGAAAACTTCATAAGTTTAGCAGAAATAAATGAATACAATGTGTGCTTTCAATTATATGAATTTGTTCTCCAACTTATAGAAGTACTCAATCAATAGTCTCAAACTTTCCATTATATGTGACACTGAATTTAGTATCGACACTGAAATCACCAAAAAACACGTAAACTTCACAAGTTTAGCATAACAAAAACAAAACAATAAACCTGAAAACTTCATAAGTTTAGCAGAAATAAATGAATACAATGTGTGCTTTCAATTATATGAATTTGTTCTCCAACTTATAGAAGTACTCAATCAATAGTCTCAAACTTTCCATTATATGTGACACTGAATTTAGTATCGACACTGAAATCACCAAAAAACACGTAAACTTCACAAGTTTAGCATAACAAAAACAAAACAATAAACCTGAAAACTTCATAAGTTTAGCAGAAATAAACGAATACAATGTGTGCTTTCAAAAAATAAATTCATCATCCCTACTTGAATTTAGAATCTCCCACAAGGTATATTAGCTAAAATTATACCTATAATCAATCAAACATATACCATTACCCAAATTCTTCTCATTTATACCTCAATTATTCTAACCCAAAAATCTGAATTTATTTCAATTCTTATCCAATTTTACCTCATTCTCCAATAAACGAAGATAGATTTTGCCTGCTTTCAGTCAAGATTATTATAAAAGAAAGTATTAAGAATTTTGTTTTTCATCCACGAAAGAGTAGACAGACAAAGGAGAGAGAGACTCGAGAGTGTCAAGAGAAAAAGAAGAGCAAGATAGGAGATACAAAATAGTGCTGTCTATAGCTTTTGTCAAAATGTTTAATTTTAGTTTCATTTTTTTCAAATGTTTTTTTTAAATTTTTCTAACCCTATTTTTTAATTTTCAATTTGGAGATCAAATCATAATCAAAACGACATTTAACGGTTATATTAAAGATTTAATAATGATGTATGAGTTACCCACATAATATAAAGTTCAGGTATTGTGGAAATTAGAATTGACCTCAATGTAAATAAGTAAAGATAATGTGAGGAACCGAGTATCTTGGAATGAGAATGACAATATAAACATAAAATAGATGAAAAACTTGGGCAAAGAGAAGATAAATTTTATTGCTTAGCCTGAGTGCTTGCTCCGAGATGATATTCGATATGTTATAAAGAAAGAAATCGATCTCTATATATACAAGATAACATGAGTCATAAAACTAATGAACTTTCGATGTGGGAACTTGACGTTTTCTATTCCTTGTCGACTTTCCTTTCTTCTTTCGGGAAGATTTCTCGAAATCCTTGCTAAGTCGGCGGACGGCTGCTTCTTATCGGCTCGGCCAAAAATCGTATCATTTTCATCTCGAATTAGGGTTTTCTCGGTTTGACGTTGTGCCATTTTCGATAGATAAATGTTATGATGTTTTCCGAAAACGACACAAAGTTCCATAAAACATCAGGAAGTTTACGAAAACATCAATAAATCCCCGTAAAGATCGAAAAAGGAAAATATCCGTGCTTTCGTCCGGCTCGGCCCAATTTTAAAAAGAAAAATGGCCGACCGGTCGTTTCTCTCGACAAATGATCGATTTGATTGATCGGCTCGATTTTTGGGTGATTTGAGACGCCATATGTTCTTCGGCTCGACATAAGAGGGAGAAGAAGAAGGGGACGAGCTGATCAGCTCGGCCTGAAGAGAGAGAGGAAGGAGACCGAGGTGACCAAACCTGATATGAACCCAATTGATCGGAACTCTTAAACTGGGCCAGGATATGCCTTCAACCGAGGTTATGGCCACAGTTAAGGTGATGTGGAAGTGAAGAGAGTCGCACAAAGGTGATGAGGAGCCTTTGATATTCCCGGTTTGTTCCAAAGGATATGACACACCTTTGAAATGGGTTTGGCTGAAGGATATTACTCACCAGCAACCGAATGTTTGCAAGAACACAAGAGATTTCACTCAGAATTTTGATTAAAAGATTGGATGATATTTATTCGATTGCAAATAGAAGTACATATAGTGTTCAAGAAGAAATAAATGAAAACATGGTTTTTAGCATCCTAGGAAAGCAACAAAGGCTAGAAAAATAAATGTGGTCAAGAAAACTCTTCGGTTCACGCGGTTTGGTCAAGTTGACCCTTCAGTTACTTGGTCGGGCTCGGGCTAAGTCTTTGGCTTGGTTGCTTGTATGATGCTTACGATCGGTTCATAGGGCATTAGGACTTCGGCGTGGGCAAAACGAGAAATGACACGTCCCAAACCTTCCTTGAGCTCTATAAGTTTGGCCTTGGAGTTTTTCCCGGAAGAGAACTCCAAAATCCCTTCAAAATCTTCACTCCAATCAGTCGGCTCGATTTTAGCCCCATCGCTCGGGTCATGGTCTCGGGCAAAATACAGGGCCGAACGGGTGTCGTGGTGCATGGCCAAATCTACTCGGGCAAAAGCATTTATGGCCGTCCCATTCGTCCTTTCTCGCAAAATGTGTCGAGAAAGAACCTCAGTTGGTCGATCACTTCGATCGTTCGGACGTGGTTCCCTGATCAGCTCACTTAATTTGGGTCGTCTGTGGGTTGAAGCGATAGACCGTACGGTCGGCGCCATGGTCGTCCGTGTGCGGGTCACGATACATGGTCC
>KE155585.1:72253-85309 GCA_000411075.1 Sisymbrium irio | reverse complement strand
CCTCCAAAAATGGTGCCGAGCCAGACGTGAACGTGCATTTTTCCTTTTCTCGCTCATTTCGGGAATTTATTGATGTTTCCGTAAACTTCCCGATGTTTAAACAAATTTTGCATTTTTTTTAGGAAAACATCGTAATATTTGTATTTAACGAGAACGGCACAAAGTTAACTTAAAATAAACCGAAGAAAACCAATGACCGAAGGGAAAATGATGCGATTTGACCGAACCGACAAGAAGTGACCGCCTCAAGATTCACTGTCTTAGCAAAGATTTCGGGAAGTTTTCCCAAAAGAAAAAAAAAAAAGTCGACAAGGAACATGAAACGACAAGTTGCCACATCGAAAATTTGGCTGTCTAAGGACTTAAGTTGTCTTGTATATATAGAGATCGATTTTTATCTTTGTAACCAACTCTCATAATTCATCAATACGACTCCATGCTAAGCAATAAAACTTCATCCTCTTTTTGCCCTAGTTTTTATCTATTTTTTTTATTTCTTTTAGTTTTCGTTTTCATTCCAAGATTTTTTGTTCCTCACATTAACTTTACTTAAATACATTAAGGTGAATTCCGGTTCCCACAAAATACCAACACATGACTGTTTAATTTACAGAAAATATATTAAACAAAGAGATGAACTCAAGATAAGACCTTCAACTATGAAGAGATTAACCAAAGAAAACTGAATTCTCCTTAATATATATGGGAACAACGACTAAGAACAATAAAGAGGAACAATAACACTATATTCGGCTAACCTGAGCCCAGAATTTACGTGTGGTCACTGGAGAGAGGAGGATCTATTTTATGTCAAACAAAAAGAAGAATAAAGTTCATAAGGGGATGGATTTTAGGTCGAATAAGAAGAAGAAATTTTTATGAAGAAGAAGAAGAACGACCCGTAGAAGGTTCTTCCTTACAGATGACGAAGAATAAGAAAAAGGAAAGGGATCTGAAGAAAGAAGAAAGAAAAAAAGAATCGAAAAGGGAGAAAGATTTTAGGGTTTTCTATTCAAACCAGTCGAGACTTTAGAGGGTTTTTTTTTAATTCGGTTTTAGATCCATCTCGAAAAAGATGGGTGGGTATGATCCAAGTTCTTTTAAAATATATCTGATTCATTAAACCTCTATTTTTCTAAACCTATGTTTGAATTAAAAAAAATGACTACTTATTTAGGACAGGGAAATACAAATTTTTGTTGATGTACGGAGGGGCTGTCTAGAGTAAATTTCTTCCTTTTCTCTTTAATTTCCTTTTGTCTATATGTTTTGATAACTTTTAAATATAATCCTAATCCTAATCTGATTTATATTTGATTGTATCTCAAGCTTAATCAAGCAGAGTGTATATTTGCCTCAAATTTTTGTGTATAAATACCAAAAAGTAGTATTTGTGATAGTTTTTTTTTTAAAAATTTTTATCATGCAAAATTTTGAAAACTGTTATGATGACCCTTATAAATAATTTGCTCAGCGACTGAATGTAATACAGATAATTATATGCATCTACAAGTGAAACTGATGCAGCGAGATATTTGAAATAGCTGTTTAGGCTTATTGTTCTATGTAGTTGTTGATTTTTAATAAAGAGCTTTGGTTTTTGAGAAAAAAAGCATTCTCTATCCTTTCTATTGATTTGATTAAATTCATCGATTTAAGAAGTAGGTCCCAGGTGAGGATTCCCGAGAATCCCTTGGTTGAGCTGGCAGGTCCCAATCGACTCTTTTGAATCCATTGGTTGAGTTGTTTATCGTTGTTTCTGCTACATCAGTTGGTATTAGAACTGCGTCCTTTGATTTCTCAATCGAAGATCGATTTTGGATATCTATCGAGAGATCTGGGGTGATCTCTATCAAGTTCGTGTTAAAAGAGATTTAATTGAAAATCTGAAGTATGCAAAACCGTGGTGCAATAGGTTTGATTCGGATTTGAAGTATCATGTTTCTGAATAACTTGTGAAGAATCAAACTGAAACAAACCACATCGAAAATCAAGTTAATACAAAAATCTATGGTGAAAATCCTACTGAAATGAGGACGAATATTTATTGGCTAGCAAGCCTGATGTAGCAAATTTGAATATATTTAAATATATTTAATCTTCATTTGTATATCTAAATAATTACATTTTATTTTCTGTGTTTTAAGAATTTTTCTATTTTAATTAAGATTAAAATTTTGGTTTTTGTTATAAATTAACGTTTAGATTTATTATTTTATTCAGTTGTTGACTTTTAATAAAAAATTTTGATTTTTGAGAAAAGAATATTCTTTTAACTTTTGAGAGAAGAATCCCTTGGTTAAGTTGGAAAGCCCAATCAATTCTTTTGAATCCGTTGGTTGAGCTGTTTATCGTTGCTTCGGCTACATCAAAAGCCCGCAACAACATCAACCAAAAAGAGAGGAACAAACGAGGGTTACATGGATAAAGAATCAGATCCTACAGCCACTACAGTTTACATTTTCGTTTTTTGTTCATGTAAATCATCATTCCATGGACCTGGTTTCAGCACTGGGATGGTGGTGGTTGGGCCAGAGATGATAAGCAAACACGATGATAAGCTAATTTGCAAATCACCACTACATCATATGAAGAATGCACAACAAGGTAACAAAAAAACACATTTATATCACAATATAAATAAAAATGCGCAGCAAAGATTGACAGAAAAGAAAATGTGCCAAGTTTTATCAATCAGGAGAGTTGGAATCTTAAGTTTGTTAGGTAAAAATCGCATAGAATAAAGCATATACTAAATGAGAGAAAGCAAAACAGACCTGCTGATACTAGATGTGGATTCTGCTCGGCAATGATATCGAACAGAGCCTCGAGGTCCCTCTTCTTCTCAACAATTACCCGTTGCCTTTCCTTTAGGTCCTCGTTAAGTTTCGTAAGTTTGGCCTTAGCAGCAGCTAGCTGCTCTTGAAGATAGTCTTGAGACATCTCTGGTGGTGGAGGAGGAGAAACTCCATGACAGAAGAAGACCATATCGTACAGGTGTTTGTTATTGCGGGGTGTAAACTGCAGAAAACAAGAAAAAGACAGGTTTGTTAATTGAAAACCGTAATGGAGTTTTTGCAATTGACAAACGGTAATTAAATATACCTGAGAGGAGATCTCCTCCATCTCTGTTTGGGGTATACTATCAGACTTAACCAATCTGCCATGTGAGTATAGACTCGACCGTAGCTCAGTCTCAGTCGAGACCTCCTCCTCGTAGACCTTAGTTGCAATGATTTTATAAATTCTATGTACTTCCAAGATTGTAGGATCATTATCATTCTTCTTGGCATATACTTCCATCTTATCCAAACATGGGAAAGACTCCAAGAAATGCCTTATCATCTCTTTCTCTCTAACTGTTCCTTGAAACAATCTGATCTGTAACTTCTTCACTGAACAAGACAAGAGTGAACGACCTTTATCCTCTCGAGGTAAGCAGTCACAAACATCCCCGCATTTATCAGTTACATGGTGTAGGAGAACCTGAAATAGGAAACTGAATCAGTATAGGAATCATAAGTGTGAACGGCATAATTGTAAATGTTGTGAGCTTATACCCCAAGGACTAGAGTTTCTAAACGTGGACAGTTCCTTAAAAGAACCGTCATTGCTATCCATCCCCGACCTTCGTCACTAATGATACGTAAAAGTTTGAGGTTGTTGAACACAGGCATCGACTCACAGCACAAAGAAAGTACCTGAAACAAGACCAAACCATCACAACATTACCAAGCTGCGAGATAGTGTTTCAAAGCAAAAGGATAACAATATATCAACTGACCTCAAGAGTATCTGCAGACAATAAAAGGCTCTGAACATTTCTTAGACCACTCATAAGCTTCCACACATTCTTAAGATGTAGAAAGGTATCATCTTCATCATCTGGCTCTCGTATTAAATCAACCTGATATTCAGATAATTTAAGGTCGAGTACAGCCTCAGCTAAATTCGGCAAGTGAACTTTTGGATAATCTGCAGCACCAAAGTCGGAATAGTCAAGGTAAACCAGACTTGGAGTATCAAAAGAAATGCTCATGGGAAGGTCTTCAAAACCGCTGGCGTAGATAGTTAGCTTCTTGAGGCTTACACTTGACACTGATATATCCGAATCCGGCCACTCAATATCACCCATGTGGAACTCCTCAAGAACAGGGAGAGCAGAGAGAAACACCTCAAGCTCATCACCCAACGAAATCAACTTAGATTCCAAGGTGAGAGTTTTAAGCATTGGTAAGAAATTTTCTCCATACCACCACTCAATACCAAACTCACTTCTTAAGTTCAGCTCCACTAGTTTGCTACTAACAAACATCTCTCCAGGCAGTAAATACATATAATCTGAATCTAAACCGTCATATCTAGGAAAATCTAGGACAAGGTCAAGACTTGTAACACCACGCTTAAGGACATTACATATCCAACGATTCACACGGTCTGCGTCTATACCAGTTTTGCATTTCAAAGAGAATTTCTTGATGGGCGAATCACCTTGCAATGCTAAAACCCTATCCACAAAATCCATAAAGCACTGAAGCATACCCTCTCTTTCTCGCTTACCCTCTTCAGGATTAAGAAAGACAGAGTCATCAATGTCGAGATTAGAGACGAGTTGCAACAAGTAGCGCCATTTCTTGGAGAGAGTTGATGCTAAAGCAGCTTCCTTTGTCGTAAGGAAAGACAATATATGGCCAAGAACCTCCTCAGGTAGACTGCCGATCAAATCCATCGGGTGAAACAATTGATTTACTTTGAACGAAAATCAAAACTCAGCTTAAATCGAGAATAGGTAGAGGCAAGACGATTGTCAGTTAACACACCGTAGAAGCAAGAAGATTGTGAGTTAACCTACGTTTGCAGAAAACCGGTTTATAGGGGAGATTTAGCGATTTTCGAGTGATCATAAATAGCTGGTTAATAGAGAAAATTTGGACAGGTTATCAAACCCAATAAACCAGAACCGGATCAATTGAAATGGAAAAATTCCATCGTAATACATCAATTTAATTTAAATTAGAAATTTAATACACCAACTTTTTTTTATATCCAATTTAATATATCAATTTAACTTTTTTTCCATAAGAATACACTTTTCAACTCTACACATTTTACTTCAGTGAGTTAACGTTCGTTAAATTTTTAATTTTTAATCCAAAAATAATATTATTTAATTAATAAAAATAAAAATATATATAAAAAATACAGAAAATTTCCAAAAAATCCAGAAATGCACTAAAATTCCAATTTTTTCTTTTAAAAAAACGAATGATTATAAATTCAACTTGAAAATCATTAGATTACTTTAATGATAAAAATTACTGTTAATCTTAAACTTTGTATCTGAATTTTCTAAAAACAATACATTTTTCAAACTAAAAACTGGAGTTTTTTTGTTTAATCTTAAATTTTGATTACTTCATATAGGTTTGAAGTATATTAAAATACTATTCCATATGTTAATTTTTTTAACTAAATAACCACTGTAATATAATTTATAATTATAACTATATATCATTTATAGAGGTTTGAAATATATAAAATACTATTTCATAGATCCATAATACAATTTTAACTCAATAATTGTTATTTGTATCTTAAATTCTTTAATTTTTATAAAAAGTAGAAAATAAAATTATTTGTAATTTTCAAGTTGAATTTATAAAATCTTTTGTTTTTTTAGAAAACAAATTGGAATTTTTAGTTTTTTTCTTGATTTTTTGAATTTTTCTGTATTTTATTTATTTTTTATTTTTTATTAATTAAATAATATTATTTTCGGATAAAACAAAATCAAAGTTAACGTAGTATATGGTGTAAAATGGGTAGAGTTGAAAAGTTATTGGATGGACAATAATAATAACCTGATTTTTTTTTTCAACAGGGATTTTATATAGAATTTCTATAAATTTTATTTTCCAGTCCAGTTCTCTTTTTAAAAAATTTTATAACTGAATTAATATTTTTTTTTAACTCTTAACGCTAATTCTAGAATGTCAAGCAATGTTAAATTAAGTTTGTCTTTAATAACATAAGTTTAAGTAAAAATTGTTGTACATAACGGGGGAATATCAGTTGCAGAGTGTGCTAAGGTTTTGAGCTCGAACGATCAGGATGCTTTAGTGGAAGACGTGAGAGAAAATGGTTGGCCTCCGGGAGAGCCACCGGATCCCCTTAACTCATGGACGAAGCAACTTGCGGAGAGAGGTGGAGGAGGGATGTTGGTCCCAGAAGAAGTTAGTAATGCGGCTATTGTTGAAGAGAGGTTAAGTCTCGATTTGCCTAATGGAGAAGACGGGGAACCTATTATCACAATAGGAGAAGAGGTATTAGAGGCGTTGAACGGGCTATAGAAGAGATGGTGGTAGTTAACGTGTTAGGTCAAAATATTTCAATCCTAACATTAAACAGAAAACTACAAGAAAGGAGCTATGTGTATCATGGTTGATAGTTCTTTATGATCCGATTTGACTTGGAGGAGGAATATTTGGCAGCACTGACAGGGGGGGTCCATGGAGAGCGCTTGGTAGTTACCTTATCGTGTAAGACTGGTCGCCGGACTTTGTTCCGCTTAAGAATTAGATAACTATGACACCGGTGTGGGTGAGATTATCAAATATCCCGCTGAACATATATCATAAATCCATCCTTATGGGAATTTCTAGAAGATTGGGGAAACCAATTAGGGTGGATCTTACGATAATTTAAATTTGAACGAGCACATTTTACTTGAGTTTGCATTGAGATCAATCTGAAAAAGCCATTGAAATGATCTATTCTGATTAATGGGGTAAGATACTTGATGCAATCCCAAAGCCCAACCCTGAACCGGCTGCACCAATTGCCATACCTCCTGTTGTGCCAACTGTGAGAGCAAGGCCACTGACCAGGTCCGGGGCAAGAACACTCCAGGAAGACTTTAACCGCGCAATAGAAGGCCTCTTAGTTGAACATGAGGTTGAAGACTTAGTGGTCCAGCTCAACCAAATGAGTCTCACCAAAGCTAAGGAAGACCGGCCCAACAAAGACATATCAATCCGGCCTTTAGAGGAAGACCAGCAAACCGGCCAGAGCAATCTGATTGAACCGACCAGGCAACCTATTTCAGACGGTCCAAACCATTCACATGAAGCGCATGCACTTGCCATATTTTGCATCACACGCTTGGACCTTTGAAGATCAAACCCGGCCAGCTTCCAGTCCACATTCAACGCGCCTACACCAAACTCACAATACGGCCAATTATTCAGTCCTGGTAAGTCTGAATAATTATCTGATTTGAATGTTGACTAACTTTGTTTTTTTTGTCCTTGATTTTTCCTTTGATTTTTATTTATTCCAATTTCGTAGTGTAAGGCAAAATGTTTCGCCAATCTATTTCAATTTTTGAATAATTGTAATATCTCAAGACCCCTAGAAGGGCACATCTGCATTGGCTGACTATATAAGGCCTTCATAAGACCATCTCGAATGTTTTCTCTCATTTTTTCCCTCAAAATGAGTTTACACTAAAATAGGTTTATGTTATACTCCAATCCATTCCCTCATTTTTTCCCTCAAAACAGAATATTCCAAATATATTCCTTTTATCAACTTTTAATTTATTTTTAATAACATCCTTTATTTTTATAAGATTTAAAACTATACCCAATTATTTCAAAATTTCAAATTTGTACCAAAATTTATGACTTTTAAAAAATTAAACATTTATTATATTAATAAAAAATTACATAAAATGACATGTATTATATATTATTTTAATTTTAGTATTAATTATGTATTTTAATGATATTATTTGTTATTTTATTGTATTTTGTATTATATATTTATTATTATTGCATTTAAAGTTTTATATTTATAATTATATTTGAAAAGATAAAGTTTCATATAAATGTTAACTTATTTTATTTATGTATATAATAAAATTTGTCAAAGTTCAGGGATCACTTTGTAAATAAAAAAAGTTTAACACCAAAATGAGTTTGTGAACAGTCCCTCAAATTTGGTATAATACTGTTTTAAAAACTCATTTTTTCCTTATTTTAGTATACCATTGGAGATGGATTTCCCTCATTTTTTGGTGTTTTCTTTCATTTTAGTGTACCATTGGAGATGCTCTAAGCAGACATGTATTATTTTCACCTAATATCAATAAAAATCGAACTTTCTTCCTTAAAGAACTTTGCAATACGAGGTATGAAACATGCACCAGCCAATACCTCACCCCATGGGTTTAACAGCACACGGATCAGCACTATCCGTGGCTAACATTGCACATAGATCCCACCTTGGTCCGTATGCCGATCACTCCTTCGAATCTGGGTGGATCTCTTCATGTCCACTCCAAAGCCAAACCTGTAAACGTTAGACAATACCAAGCCTAACTATCGGGATTTACAGGTTTTGACAACTCCTACAGGGTTATCCTTCAGATCGGTCTTAAACAACACGGTTGGCCGCTAATCTAACACTTCTGCACTCTCCTCACTTTTCTCTCGGGTTTTTACTCGGTTTCCCACTCGAGTTTTCTCTAGTTTCTGCACGATTGCCAAAAGGATGAGGAAGCTGGTCAGGACAGGCTATTTATAGCCATTTGGAGAGACCTGGGCGGCAGTCTCCGCCAATCAGAACATGAGAGGCCTGCTCAGCCACTCACGTCTAGCCACCACTTTAAATGGATAAGCACATTCATTCGTATCTCTTCTCTTTCAGTCAGAATGTGACACACAGTCAGTAGCTACATCCTTATAACCTTCTGGCCAATAATAATTCGCCCCATCGTCTCGTACCACACGCGAGTCCAAAATTTACTCGATCCGATATCCCACGATCTCGCGCTTACCCCGAACTGGGTAATCGGCTCTCCTCGGGCTAGGACACGATTTCTGGCCTGTGCTGAACTTGTTTTAATTATGGAAATCTCCTCGTCCAAATTTAAAAATTCTTCGACCGACCTCTATAATTTTGTAAATCCTTCCTCGTGCTCGGAAAATATTTTCTGAAAATTTTGGGCCTCCGTCGGGGTTATTACATTCTCTCCCCCCTTCGTAGAATTCGTCCTCGAATTATTACAAGTCCGAGATGGTTCACTTTGTTCCATTGTCGAGTTTGACTCGAACAACTCTGGATACTTTTCTCTGATCTGCTGTTCATCCTCCCAGGTGATCACCATACGGTTCTGCCTTCCCCAGAAGACTTGAATCTCTAGGATCTCTCTATTCTTCAACTTCCAAATTCTTCTGGCACCCACCCTGATTGGTCCTTCGGGATAAGTCAGATTTGGCTGAAGTTCTTGAATCGGATTGGGATCCCGTATATGTTTCCAAAGCATAGAAACATGAAACACCGGGTGCAAATTCATATCTGGTGGTAATGCCAGTCGGTATGCAACTTCACATACTCTCCCTTTGATATGATATGGTCATATGTACCGGACAGCTGGTTTACTGATCTTTCCAAATCGATCCTTGCCTTTTTGTGCCGATACTTTGAGATAGACCATATCTCCTACTTCAAATGTCACTTTACGTCGTCCTTGATTGGCATACTTCTTTTGTCGATCTTGAGCGTTTTTCATGTTGGCTCGAATAACTTGTAGCTTCTCTATGGTCTCATCTACCATTGGTGGACCAAATATCCTTCTTTCTCCAATTTCTGTCCAACAAAGCGATGTTCGGCATGGCATCCCGTATAATGCTTCATAAGGTCTTCACCCGGAAGATATTCAGATCTTATCAGAGTTTCAGTCCAGCGTTCAACAGTGCGTGGTTTGTCTCTTATGACATGCCAATCCTCACACGGTAGCTGTTATTGTATGAGAAATCTATCAAATGTAAGTATTCTTCCCATGGACCACCCTAGTCTAGAATGCATAGCCTTAGCATATCTTCTAAGGTCCTAATGGTCCTTTCGGTCTGTCCATCAGTTTACGAATGGAATGCTTTTCTTAGGTGCAATTATGTCCCTAAGGCTCCTTGTAACGCTCTCCAAAACTGTGCGGTAAATCTTGGGTCTCTATCGAACACTATGTCCGTAGGTACACCATGAAGTCTCACGATTTGGTTGATGTACGAAACAGCCAAGACTTCCACTTTATCAGTATCTCTAATAGCCAAGAGATGGGTTTCCTTGGTTAAACAATCCACAATCACCCATATGGCGTTATTCATCCTGCCCTTCGTGACTGGTAGACCAACAATCATATCCACAACAATGGAATCCCATTTCCATTAGGGTATTGGTAGACTTTGTAATAATCCACCAGGCACTTGATGTTCAGCTTTTACTTGTTGGCACACTTGACACTGCACCACCTATTGAGCCACTGATCGCTTCATTCCCAGCCAATGGTAATACTTCCGAATGTCTTTGTACATCTTGGTACTCCCCGGGTGAATACTGTATACAGACCGATTTGCCGTCTGTAGAATTTCCTCTCTAAGCCTTCCTCCTTTTGGTACAGTAATCCGTCCTTTGAGCAGAAAAGTTCCATCACTTGCTAAGTGATACACGCTTGGACTATCTTCCATACCATCTTCAATTTTCTTAATAATATCTAGTATCTTCTTATCTCGCCTTTGTTCCTCCCGGATTCTTTGGATAAGGCCAACTTGATTCACGGCTTGAAGTCATAGCGGTTCACTTGTCTCTCCTTCCATAGCTAACAAGTTTACCATTTTCAATTCTTGATTCAGCGCTTCTACCTCCTTCTCCATGCTTACATCCACCTTTCGCCAACTCAATGCATCGGCTACTACATTTGCTTTGCCCGGATGATATTGAATCTTGACATCATAATCCACAATAAATTCCATCCATCGTCTTTGTCTTAGGTTGAGATCCGCCTGTGTGAATACATGTACACTCTCTCCATATGAGTAGGATCTCCAAATCTTCAGGGCGAATACTACCACTGCCATCTCCAAGTCATGTGTGGGTAGTTTTTTTCGTGTTTCCGCAACTGTCTTGAGGCATAGGCAAATACCTTTCCTTCTTGCATCAAGACACACCCTAGTCCAACTCTTGAGGCATCAGTATACACCGTATACGATTTACCGGGTTCCGGTAGAGCTAGAACCGGTGTAGTCATCAGAGCTTCCTTTAACTTTGTAAATGCCTCCTCAGCTTCTTTACTTCAAACGAAAGGAATTCCTTTCCCCGTCAGTTTCGTTAAGGGTTTTGCAATGGACGAAAAGCCTTTCAAAAATTTCCTATAATAGCTTGTTAGGCCAAGGAAACTTCGTACTTCTGTGACAGACGTAGGCTTTGGCCATTCCTGAATGACCGCGACCTTCTCTGAATCTATTGTCACACCTTGTTTCGAGACTCGATGTCCTAGAAATCCAATCTCTCGTTTCCGAAAACGGCATTTGCTAAATTTAGCAAAGAGCTTCTGACTTCTTAATCTCTCCAACACCTTTCGTAGATGAACTCTGTGATTCCTCTCAGTTCGAGAGTAAATCAAAATATCATTGATAAAAATGATCATGAAACTATCCAAATAGTGTGAAACACCTCGTTCATCAGTCTCATAAAGCTGGATCATTGGTTAACCCGAATGGCATTACGACAAATTCATACTGGCCATATCTTGTGTTGAATGCCGTCTTCAGCACATCCGGTTCCACGATTGAAATTTGATGATAACCGGAGGCTAAATCGATTTTGGATACCCAACTTGCTCCACGCAACTGATCCAATAGCTCATCAATCCTTGGAAGCGGATACTTATCCTTGATAGTGAGGTTGTTGATTCCTTGGTAATCAATACAAAGCCTCATGCTTACATCCTTCTTCTTCACAAATAACACCGGAGCTCCCCATGGCAACGAGCTTGGTCTGATAAATCCTTTCTCCATCAAATCTTCTAACTAATTCTTTAGTTCAGCCAACTCAGCAGGGGCCATCCAATATGGCGTTCTAGCTATAGGTGCTGCGCCTGGTTCCAAGTTTACGGTGAATGGGTTCTTTCTTGGTGGTGGAAGTTCCGTCAATGATTGGAATACGTCTTCAAATTCTCGTACCACTAGAATATTCTCTATCTTAAGTTCTTCATCCTGACCTTCCTCAACCATCCGAATAGCGCCATTGTGAACCTGCTAAGGCAAGGAGACATTGGCCACAACCTGGAAGACATCACGGACCGCTTAGACAAACTTTCTATCTCTGGACCAAAAACTAAGGAAGACCAACCTTATATTATACAAGATGGTCAAAATGAAGAAGCCTGGCCAATTCTCTCACCTAAGGAGATGATTTCCTTATTTACCATCACTCCACTTAAGTCAAACAACGAGCATTAAGGACTGGAGGCAAGCAGCCAAACGAAAACACTTCAACTAGTCCATGCCTCCAACGTCTACATTTCAAACGGCCAAGGTAAGAAAGGTAATGATTTCAATACTTATTAAGGCGGATTTATTTCTTTTGTTTGCAGGTTTTTCAATCCTTTCTTTATTTAGTTTTGAATGATTAAGGCATTGTTTAGCCTAATTGCTTTCATTAGGTCCTAAAATTGAGTCATGTAATAAATTTGCTTCAAAGACCCCTAGAAGGGCATAGCTGCACTATTCAAGCCTCTATAAGCAGCGTTGTATTTTTTTAACTTTGATGAAATATATGAGTCAGTTTGCCTTTAACAACTAAACCCTTAAGTCTTTCCTTGTGAGTGTGTGAAACAGCATTGAGAGCAGCCTTGTCTTAGCAAACTCATTCCATAGAGTTTGTGGCGACAATCCGGGTAAACGGGGTGTAGTCACACGGATACTTTACAAACCAGCTCTTTACACACGGAACTTTGACCTCCTACTGCAGCTACACAAAAACTTTTTTGCGGTTTAAAACTACACAAAAACTTTAATTCTGGGTATAACTACATAACCGTCGAATTTTGGTCTAATTTTGTTAAATCGACATGTTAACCGAGCTTAAACCAAATAAATTAATACTAAACCGAATGTTAAACCGGGAAGATGGGGTGTACCCACACAGAAAGTTTACAAATTAGCTCTTTACACCCGAAACTTAGACTTCTTCCTTCAAGTACACAAATATATTTTT
>KE155585.1:46970-71249 GCA_000411075.1 Sisymbrium irio | reverse complement strand
AAAGTTTTTGTGTAGCTGTAGTAGGAGGTCAAAGTTCCGTGTGTAAAGAGCCGGTTTGTAAAGTATCCGTGTAGTTACACCCCGTTTACCCGCGACAATCCGTTCCACCTGATTGAGTGATTCAGTCAATTCATCCACCCTCCATTCCTTTGTCCTGCCGGGTTGTTTCAAACGAGCAAACGGTTGGATCCATCCTCCACCTTCACGTCATCCTCCATTCACCGAGTCTGGAAGCTGGTTCGTACGACCAAGTGCTGATTCCCATCCTCCATCAGGCCAGATCGAGCAAGTATTTATTCGTGCCCATATCATTTTTGGTATCAGAGCCGAACGGCTCCAAAGAAACCAGGTTATATCTTTCCTTTTCATTAGATCGTTTGATCTTGTATTTGTTCTTGTTTTACTTTTTTTTTATAAGAAAGTTGATACTGCTAGTTTGTTTTCTGTTTCAGGCTGTTGTTGTTTCAAATCAAACAAAAAAAAGAGAAGGAGAGTTGATCGATCCTTCAAACCGGCCACCCCATCATCAATCAACTTCGTAACGCAGGCACCATTGATTTGCATCACCAAGATCATTTTAGGAAACCAGCATCTTTTACCTTTGCGTGCATTAGTTTAGTCGTCAAGTCTTTGTTTCAATAAATAGAAACCGTGTTTGCATCAGTGATTTTCTCTATTTCAAATTTTTTGCAATCTTCCTAGTATAGAGTAATTAGATTCTGCATTCATGCCGTCATACAAAAAAAAAAGAAAAAACAAACCATCAGCATTCATAGCATACAATTTCGCATAATAGCAATCTAGCCGAGAAGGAAATTGATACTGTCTGAGTTTTGCCAGGTGAACCATGGTCGACGAAGGATCCACATCCACTGACACGGCCACAGAAACCATGGCCCATATCTTGGCCACCATACAGTCCATCAGTGAGCTAGTGACCCGCTTGGAGCAGGGGCAACAAGCTCAGAACCAACAGAACCGCAAGCAGCCTCAAGCACAACCGCAGAACCAAGCCAACTCGCATGCCGATAGTGGATCAGATAGTGACATGCCCAGCCTAGAAGAAGACGACCACAGATGGCCTCCTAGGAGGAACACGAGGAACCGAGGTAGGAACAGAGGCCGAGACTACGATCAAGATGACGAGCAACCTTGGAATGGGAACCGAGACTTGAAGTTCACGCCTCCTACCTTTGCTAGAAAGGTTAACCCGGACGCCTACATCAATTGGGAGACCAGAATGGAGCATATCTTCGACTACTACCACTACGGCGAAGATAGGAAGATCTCTCTCGCAGCAGCTCAGCTAATTGACACTGCCTTGTCATGGTTGGACAGAGAGGCTGCTGAAAGGAGACGGCTAAGGCGTGAACCAATTAACCATTGGGACGACATGAGAGCCTTACTCAGGAAGAGGTATGTGCCCAGCTACTATTACCGGGATCTTCAAAATAGATCCAGAATGCTCTCTCAAGGCAACAAGACGGTGGAAAACTGCTATGAAGAGTTTGACGCCATAAGGAACCGGCTAGAAGTCCAAGACTCGGAGGAGACACTGATGGCGTAGTTCTTAGATGGTTTACAAGACCGGATAACAAGAAAAGTATAAAGGCAGAACTATGAACTCTTCCATGACTTGCTACACTACGTAATCCAAGACAAGCAGCATATAAAGAGAAAGGCATCGGCCACCAGCAGAAGCAAGAACACTTGGACGCCACCCGCACCAAGGAGCTTTGACAAAGGCAAGTCCATTTAGGTTGAGAGTCAGTTCAAGAATCCTACTCCAACGGACACATCTAAAGGCAACCGGCCAGAGCAAGGAAAGGCTATTACACTCCAAAACCGAGACATCACCTGCTACCGGTGTCAAGGCAAGGGTCATTACGCTCGAGACTACCCAAACCAGAGGGTTATGGTCCTTAGAAAGGACGGGGGATATGAGACACAAGAAGAAGCTGAAGAAGGAGCGGCTACTACTGATGAAGAAATCACTGACTACCTGGATGAAGGAGAGATACTCGTGACTAGGAGAGCACTGAGTGTTATGTTCGAGACAAAGACCATCTAACGAGAGAACATCATTCACATCAGGTGCACCATTGACTCCAAGGTTTGTAGTCTGATCATTGATGGCGGTTCATGCACGAATGTTGCGAGCAAATACTTGGTTGATAAGCTAGGCCTCAAGAAGACTAAACATCCAAAGCCGTATAGACTCAAATGGCTCAATGACGAGACTGAGCTGAAGATTAGAGAGCAAGTAGTGGTCCCATTCAGTATTGGCAGATATGTTGATCAGGTAACTTGTGACGTGGTTCCTATGCAAGCTGATCATCTCTTGCTCGGTAGGCCTTGGCAGTTCGACCGAGAGACCATACACAACAGACATACAAACTACTACAGCTTCATTCACAACAACCACAAGCACAACTTGGCTCCTTTAAGTCCGCAACAAGTCCATGACATGCAGAAAGCGATGGACAAGGGTACTAAGGCAAGCAAAACCAATCTCTATATCACCACTCTTAGAGTCTTAAAATCATTTAGAATGTAATACACATGTACTACTAATGATCTTTAAGGAAGGTGTGTTGACAGGTTATGAAGAGCAAGAACTACCCCGGGCTATTGTACAACTAGTAGAGAAGTTCCAGGACATCTTTCCAGAGGACATACCCACGGGGCTTACCCCTTATCAGAGGAATATAACAACAGATTGATTTAGTGCCCTGAGCTCCACTTCCAAATCGACCAGCCTACAGAGTGAACCCGGAAAAGGCCAAAGAATTGGAGCGGCAGGTACAAGACTTGATGGACAAAGGATACATACACGAGAGTCTAAGTCCATGTGCAGTTCCTGTTATACTGGTACCAAAGAAAGATGGGAGCTGGAGAATGTGTGTTGATTGTAGGGCCATCAACAACATAACCATCAAGTATAGACACCCCATACTGAGGCTAGNCAGGTGCACCATTGACTCCAAGGTTTGTAGTCTGATCATTGATGGCGGTTCATGCACGAATGTTGCGAGCAAATACTTGGTTGATAAGCTAGGCCTCAAGAAGACTAAACATCCAAAGCCGTATAGACTCAAATGGCTCAATGACGAGACTGAGCTGAAGATTAGAGAGCAAGTAGTGGTCCCATTCAGTATTGGCAGATATGTTGATCAGGTAACTTGTGACGTGGTTCCTATGCAAGCTGATCATCTCTTGCTCGGTAGGCCTTGGCAGTTCGACCGAGAGACCATACACAACAGACATACAAACTACTACAGCTTCATTCACAACAACCACAAGCACAACTTGGCTCCTTTAAGTCCGCAACAAGTCCATGACATGCAGAAAGCGATGGACAAGGGTACTAAGGCAAGCAAAACCAATCTCTATATCACCACTCTTAGAGTCTTAAAATCATTTAGAATGTAATACACATGTACTACTAATGATCTTTAAGGAAGGTGTGTTGACAGGTTATGAAGAGCAAGAACTACCCCGGGCTATTGTACAACTAGTAGAGAAGTTCCAGGACATCTTTCCAGAGGACATACCCACGGGGCTTACCCCTTATCAGAGGAATATAACAACAGATTGATTTAGTGCCCTGAGCTCCACTTCCAAATCGACCAGCCTACAGAGTGAACCCGGAAAAGGCCAAAGAATTGGAGCGGCAGGTACAAGACTTGATGGACAAAGGATACATACACGAGAGTCTAAGTCCATGTGCAGTTCCTGTTATACTGGTACCAAAGAAAGATGGGAGCTGGAGAATGTGTGTTGATTGTAGGGCCATCAACAACATAACCATCAAGTATAGACACCCCATACTGAGGCTAGATGACATGCTGGATGAGTTAAGTGGTGCCAACATCTTCTCAAAAATAGATTTAAAGAGTGGATACCATCAAGTCAGGATGAAAGAAGGTGATGAATGGAAGACTGCCTTCAAGACCAAGAGAGGCTTTTATGAATGGCTAGTCATGCCCTTTGACCTCACCAATGCTCCAAGCACCTTCATGCGCCTCATGAACCACGTGCTGAGAGCATACATCTGTAAGTTCGTAATTGTTTATTTTGATGACATTCTAATATATAACACTACCTTAGAAGACCATCTTAAACATCTTGAACAAGTTCTAGAGACCTTACGCCAGGAACATCTATATGCCAATCTTAAGAAGTGTACCTTTTGCACTGATCAACTAGTTTTGTTAGGCTTTGTTGTTAGTTCACAGGGACTAAAGGTCGATGGGGAGAAAATCAAAGCTGTGCAAGAGTGGCCAACACCAACAACAATCGGCCATGTAAGGAGCTTCCATGGTTTGGCAATTTTTATAGAAGATTTGTCAAGGATTTCAGCACCATTGCAGCCCCACTAACGTCAGTTATCAAGAAGGATGTGGCCTTCAAGTGGGGAGCCGAACAAGAAGCAGCCTTTTAAAAGCTTAAGGACAGCTTAACTTATGCTCCTGTTTTGGTGTTACCTAACTTTGACAAAACCTTTGAGATTGAGTGTGATGCATCAGGAACAGGTATACGAGCTGGGCTAATCCAAGGAGAGAAGCCGGTGGCATTCTTCAGTGAGAAACTACATGGAGCAACCATCAATTATCCTACTTATGACAAGGAGTTGTATGCTTTAGTAAGGTCACTGGAAACATGGCAGCACTATCTATTGTCCAAAGAATTTGTCATCCATACAGACCATGAGACACTTAAGTACTTGAGAGGTCAGACTACCTTAAAGAAGAGACATGCAAGGTGGTTGGAGTTTGTGGAGACTTTTCCCTATGTAATCAAATACAAGAAGGGCAAAGAGAATATAGTGGCGGATGCACTATCTAGGAGACATGCATTTATATCACTCATGGAGGCCAACATTATGGGATTTTAACACATCAAAGACCAATACCCTGAGGATCCTGACTTCGGAGACATCTATGTGCAATGTAAGCAAGGTGCATTTGGTTCCTTTGATAAGCATGATGAGTTTCTTTTCAGGGACAAGAGACTGTGCATACCACACAGAACAATGCGAGACCTGATCATCAGAGAGACTCATGGTGGAGGCCTCATGGGGCACTTTGGCCGAGACAAAACGCTGAGCATAGTGGCAAAGCACTTCTTCTAGCCGCACCAAAGGAGAGACATAGAAAGGTTCTGTGCAAGGTGCATCATTTGCCTTATAGAAAAATCCAGGTTACACCCCCATGGACTATACATTCCATTGCCTATTGCTGACCTACCTTGCGTAGATATTTCCATGGATTTTGTTTTAGGATTGCCAAATATCAGAAACAAGGACTCCATCTTTGTAGTAGTGGAAAGATACTCTAAAATGGCCCATTTCATTCCTTGCTACAAGACAAATGATGCCACCCATACTGATGATTTATTATTCAAAGAGGTGGTAAGGCTACACGGCATTCCAAGGACTATTGTTTCTGACAGGGACACCAAGGTTTTAAGCCACATTTGGAGAACTCTTTGGAAGAAGCTGGGGACTAAACTGCTTTTCTCAACCACATGCCACCCCCAGACTGATGGCCAAACTGAGGTTGTAAACCGCACACTCTCTACTGTCTTTAGAGCTGCGGTTGGTAAGAATTTAAGAAATTGGCTAGAGTGCTTACCTTTCATTGAGTTTGCTTATAATAGAGTGCCCCACTCTGCTACTAAACTTTCACCTTTTAAGATCTTGTATGGATTTAGGCCAAACACACCTTTAGACCTCACGCCTATCCTACCGCACAAGGAACATATGGTTAATTTTGAAGGATAAACCAAGGCCGAGTTGATGGAGAAGATTCACGAGAAGGTCAAGGCCAACCTAGAGCATCAGAATGAGCTGAACAAGAAGCAAGCTGACAAAGGCCAAAAGGAGATTTCATTTGAACCAGGAGATTGGGTGTGGTTGCACAAGAGATCAGAAAGATTTCTGAACCAAAGGAATTCCAAACTATCACCACATTGAGACGGTCCATTCAAAGTGCTCAAGAAGATCAACGAGAACGCATATCAGCTGGAGCTGCCTGGTGAATATAATGTGTCATCTACATTCAATGTATCTGACTTATCCTACTTTCATGCAGACGAATCTTTTCTGAGTCAGAACCTCCTCAAGAGGGAGAGAATGATGAGGTCATAGTACCAGGCAACAACAATCAAGAACCAGACAACACCATTCCCGTGCTTAGAAGGTCACCAAGGACAAGATCAGGAATCAAGAGAATGGTGGTTGGATTCTGTGAAGCCATTGAGAACCTGCTAAGACAAGAAGACATTGGCCACAACCTGGAAGACATCACAGACCACTTATACAAGCTTTCTATCTCTGGACCAAGAACTAAGGACGACCAACCTTATATTATATAAGACGGTCCAAATGAAGAAGCCTGGCATATTCTCCCACCTAAGGAGATGATTTCCTTATTTAACATCACTCCAATTAAGTGAAACGACGAGCATCAAGGACTGGAGGCAAGCAGCCAAACGACAGCACTTCAACTAGTCCATGCCTCCAACGTCTACATTTCAAACGGCCAAGGTAAGAAAGGTAAGGATTTCAATACTTATTAAGGCGGATTCATTTCTTTTGTTTGCAGGGTTTTTCAATCCTTTCTTTATTTAGTTTTGAATATTATAAATACCCAAACAATTCTTAAATCTTTATATCCAAAATACCCAAAAACCGAACCAAACCGAACTGTTTACCCGAAAAGTATGATATTAAGAATTTGAGAACCAAATTTATTATTAAGAACCAAACCAAATCGACTGGTGTCATTATAATTGTAGTGTCGAGCTTCAGAATTCGAATTGCCTGCATCAATAAACACAATCTCTCTAACTCAGTAAAATGATAAAATTTAGCAAGAGAAGATACAAACTAAGTGCAAATGTTTTTCATGTTAAGCAAGGAGTCGAAGAGAGATGGGACTTTTGAATTCTAGCATGCAGTTAGAATTATGGATTTAGGTAAAGGATATGAGAGAAAGTTAAACAGATGAAACTGGAAGCAAATAAAGAAAACCAATGCAGAAAATCAAGAGAATAATTTATTTCCAAAGCTTGTCACCTGCTACCCATTGACACTTATTCAGTTACATCTAGACAGAGTTGCATAGTTTTACATCAAACCAAAATATTGATGAAAGCCAAATACTTACCTAGATTTAATTGGGGTGTGGAGGAGTGCCAACACTTACATTAACCTCAACAATCCATTTTTTACATACTGTTTCGTTAAAAAATTTATTATGGAAATATCCATTTAGAATAAAAACCATGTAAAGTTCTTTGTTCTTTGTTCTTTTATAAAAGTTTTGTAGATGCCACATTTTGATACATTGAATGTAATTTTTGAATGTAATCGTTGGAAACGCTTTTGTAAATAAATTTACTGTACATCGGAGGTATACGTTTCTGATGACATCCTTCTTTTGAGAAAAAGTGTAATCTTTCCCTCAACTTTTGATATCAATTTTTGTATGTTTTGTACTATCTCGTTAAAAACTTTATCATGTAAAAACTCAATAGAATAAAAATCATAAAAACAAGAAAAAGAAAAAGAAGAAAAAGAATGCAGCTATGCTCATCATCATACTTCTCCCCCTGAAAACATCATCTCTAGAAAATGCATTTCGGTCATATACACAAATACTTAAATTAGCATATACTTCACGAATACTTAAATGTAAATTATGCAAGATCTTACCTGATCTTTTAAAACAATATTTCTTTAACTAAATTTTTAATTCCTTTGGATACAAAGAGCTAATACTCTTTCAAGGATTTTTATACCAAAATCTTTCTTATATATCATATGACTTGTAATAACTCTTTTGTAGTTCTGATTGAGTTGAGCTCCTGGAAAATAAAATTTTGATATCATTAATGTTTTAGAGATTATATGAGGCACAACTAAAATCATTCATGTACTGTCAGACATATCAAATCTCTTAAAATTATTTCATCCATCAAAATATTTTTTCAATGATCAACCAACAAACTGTTTTATTTTTCATACCATTAGGATATTTTCTGAGGAGAAATATATACCATTTGGATGTTTGGACCTTGCACAGCTGATCCAAAAAATTATCATCTGTCTTAAAAAAGCTAATATAGACTTGATTATCTCTTTCACTTTTTTGCCAAAACTTTCTTTTTCTACTCTCATTCACATAGTAGGTTTATGATCCCCATTTATAGTATTGTGTGGTATCTCATTGTTTGTCGACACCTATATTTCTTTGGTTCCATATGTCTCCGTAATGATATGGTTAATCAAATTCTTTATCAATTTCAGTGATTTTTAGGGTACCTGATTTTATTATTAACAGTATCAACGGTCTCAACCGAACTCTTTTTATATATTTGCTTTTTTCAAATTCGAGGATTTTTATCTTTGAAACCAAAGTACTTTATCACTGCTCTGATATGCAATAGACTCATAAATTGTCTTTCATGGACATGTATATATATACGTCTTGGAACATCCAGTTGGAATATGAGATTTTGTAATGTCTAGCAACCAACATTCTGTAACTGGATTATCTTATGAACTTCAAGTTCATTTTTCTTATATGAGGATCTATGATTTTTGATGATAATCTATTTCACGAATCTCATCCACCAGCTGTTTACAAATGCTTTTTGGATTTTATTTGCAATGAATAGTAATCCTTTGAATATTGAACTTTAGGTTTATATTTATTTTTTCAAAGATCCATAATATTCAATGAATATACAATGTTGTAATGAGCACATTTCTGATTGATGGCTCCACATTTTTATCTTTCTTGTATTTCATCTATTACTACATGTACATATGCATATCTTATACCATATTAATGGGATAATATTTCACCATAGCTGGTTTAACATCCTCATGGATTTACATTATCGAGTACATTTTGAGTGAACATAATTTTCAAAATGTTTCACTCACAGAAGTATTTTTTTTTAATTCTCTCCCTCAATATAATGACATTTCATGTCCATATATTGATCAGAATCCCACATCATAGACCAATTATATTTCCAATTAGTCATTTTAGACATGTACTATGTATCAAATACAAGACCAATAACATTTCCAATCACCCATTTGGACATGTACTATGTTTCAACCTTTTCTATGTGAGATTATTTTTAAAATTTAAGGTTTGTTTACAGAAATCAAACCATAATATCAAATAAAATCGTTCAACCATATTCATTTCTCAACACATGCCACATATGAAAAAGTTCAAATTTTTCACATTTCATGCATGCATGTATTTTCATCATTTCACTGTTGTGAAGTCTATTACATTATCAGATATGGTACTCATGCTTTCAGTGAAGTTTGTTATTTTAATATCCAAGAGACACTTTTTATATTTAAGTATTTTTTGTTGTTTGTTGTTTTAGATGAAAGCACAATAATTTAGGCATTTACTCTTTTTTTCTAAAACGTATCACTTACCAGTTCAAGCTATGCACGGGAACAACGGTCACCTGCAACAAAACAAGAAGAAGATGAAGATAAGATTTACGCGTTGCAAAAGGAAAAGCACGGTACGACTAAAGTAATAACGGACATCAAGCTGTCAATGCATTTTCAGCCCTCAATCTAGAGGATGTCATTAGATGAAGACAGCTGTATTGATTCCAGATCCTTCGGTTTCATATTATAAAACCTTTGTATCTCTTCTTGTAAACGTTAAGCAATTCTCAATAAAGAAATAATTCAGCTTTAAACCTTTTCTTTCAAAAGCTTCTCAATTTCCTTGATTCAATTTTAAAAAAAAAATTGTTTAAACTGTTAACTAGTGGATATTAATCTGATGTACTCAGACACAAAAAAATACTCAAAGACTTCTCTTCAGCTTCTCTTCAGATCGTCGACAGCCTCTCCTCTCTTTTCTCTGGCGCATCTGTCAAATCGTTAACTTCCATTGAAATAAAGAAATTCTATGTATAACAATATAGATATCATTATGATTAATTTGTTATATATGTTATTAATAATATAATAGAATTCTGTTGTTAAGTTCAATTTAACAGAATTTTGTCAAAAGCGTTGGCAGTGAGATTATCCGGTTCCACTTCAAAAATTGCTGGATTGAGTTCAAAGAGATGAAAATATGCAGTAACATCTTTGAAAATCTAGTTTATTTTTGTTATTAAGAAAACTGCCAAGTATTTTCTCCAGAATCAGCGGTTCACTCCTCGTTATCATTCGCGCCCCATTAGAAAACGAATACAACTCTCAAAATCTAATCCGGCTAAATAATAATACCCTCAAACAACAAAACCTTTGTTGTATCATGTTAAGCTCTTCCTATACCCTAAAAAAACACCTTCCCTTTACCCAAATTAAAAGAGAAGAAAACAAATCTTTCCATCAGAGCAAATGAATTGAGACTTCACCGTTCTGTAATCAGAGAATTTGAAAATTTACATGTGATTGCGTCCGTAACCGTTAGCATCTGTCCTTGATCTTCTTGTATTCGGTAACTCCTCATGTTTCGATTCGGAACCAATTCTGTATCCTCTCTCAACCGATTCTGCTTCCAACGGCAGCTCCTCTAACGTCTGTTTTAACCAATATCAAGTAAAAGTGTGAACAACATATATAATATTAACAAGTTTGCGAATTCTTTAAGATCATGAATCTTGAAACTTTACCCTATTAGCCTGTTGTAGAATGTGAAGAGTCTCCCGTGCGCGTTTCCTCTTAGTCGCTATCTCATCAGGCTCTCTCAACAGTTCTTCAATCATGTTCTCCCTGTTGCATCCACTACAGTTAGTTTCATGAAAAAAAATTCAGAACATCAAGCAAAAACAAAGCAGGTGGTTTCTTTCATCACCTGTAAAGCTTCTCGATGAAAACATTGTGCAGCTCACGTTTCGAGTAATTTACCTGTGTTTATGGTCAATTACATAGATTAGTTATCAGTCACCTCGCAGTCCCGTTACTTCACAATGACCACAAGAGGAATGGGCACACTTACAAGAAAATGCATGATTGCTTTTGGGACCAAGTCCTCAATATTCTTCCTTACAATGTCATAGTAGGATTTTAATAATAGCTTTGTTATCTCAATCTCCACTGCCTCTTGTACTGAATTATTTTCAGATGACCTCAAAACCGTTGGAGGCTTCAAAAACCAAACAATATGAGGTGAGAATATGCAAGTTAAAGTGATTGTATTTGGCAGATATAAAAAGCATAAAAAAGGCAGACGATGTTAAACCTCTTTCAAATGGATCGTCGACAGCTTCTGATACCCATCTTGAGCAGTATCGCCGAACGGTTTGTTAAGTAAGTTGTTTTTAGCAGCTGCATGACCATCGCTGCCCCGGAAAATTGATGAGAAACCACTCCAGCTTGTGCTTCCTGAGTAATTGTCAAGTGTCAAACAACAATACATTATTCTACAACGCACATTGCATCTTCAACAGATAAAGACCGGACATGGATGCTCGTGTAAGTCGTATGATTTCAGTAAGAAAATCGTCGTAGAATCACATCAAAGGCTGAAAAATGATAAGAACATTACCAGCTGATGCAGATTTTTCAGTATCGGCTGCAGCTACTCCCTGTAAAAAGAATGTTATGGAAATACGTTTTAGATCTAAAAAGCCTTGTATAATTTGTACTCTCTTCATGGATTTTCAGAAACAAAGTATCAAACAGTAACGGACGTGCCTGATCAGGGACAATTCCATTAGGCTGTCGGCCGAGAATAGATTTTATTTGACTTGCAGAAGAAGCTGCCCTCTCAGGCTCCACTGAATCCTGTTTAGTAAAAAAGAATGTATGAAAAAATTGCACAAGTCAAAAGAGAAACACGAAAGCAAGATCAATGCTTTTCTGAGACTATCACACACCCGTGGCCGTGCAACAGGATGTGGATTCCTAGAAGACTTGACTTGTTGCATTGCAATCTCCACGGCTTTGGTTCCCCCAATAAAATTTGGGTGTGAGGTGTTTATGTAATCCATCTGCAAATGGTAAACTTAAATATTAAAACCGAATGTAAAGCATCCACTACCAGCATCATGAGAAATCCACATTAAATTTTGGCAAATCAATAAAACTGAGAGTAATCAATTTGCACAGCAATTTTATAGGACTGGTCACAGAATATGTTGATCTTGAATTGTTCATACATACCTCCATTTCAAGAATATCTCGGATCATTGCTTGTGAGGGTTCAAGACCTTCTCGCAGGAAGGCCCCGATAACCTCATCCATGCGCTTTTGCAGGATTGGAAACCGCTGTAACTCTGTCATCATACAGTGATGACTAATCTGTAGAGAAAAGTTTTATTTAATATCCATGATCAAGAGTACGGATTGTAAAGGAAAACAAAGAATAAATCACACCTTAATTAGCTCATCAAAAATGAACCTAGCGCACTGAAGGCTGGGATCTAATAAACGAGATATTTGCCGCCTGACAAGAACTTCAAATGGGACCTATGCGGAAGAGAATGAATGTAAGAGTTATACTAAACAGAGTTACTGAAGAAGTAGAAAAACGTGAGTCAATTAGATATGTGGAAAGTCCTGATCATGAAGTTGCCACATGCTCACATCTGGAACAAATAATGCAGATCTGGGACCGGTTGCGTTCTGAATTGCAGTCCGAATATCATCATTTGTTAAGCCTTCGCATGGATCAACCTCCTACAGAGGCAATGTGAAGGAAGCTAATAAATTTAAATTCGTAAACCCCTCATGAAGTAGCACTGAAAACATCAGTAGCTTAAACAATGTAAATACCATTATACAACAGAAAAGATACTCTGTTCGATGTCAAGTGATTACAAAGTAGATGGTTGAGAAGTCCAGGGAATGGAAAGAATATAAACACCGACTATTTTTATAACTGAAAGTAAGTCTACTTATATATGCACTGCAGACATGCCACGCTTCCAGGAACTCAGAAACCTAAAACAAACTCTAGCTTCCTTGTCAATAATCACACTAAGTAAACTAGGATCTACACAGAGTTGATATGTAGAAAAGTCACCCATACGTGTATGGTTGTTTTATCAATATAAAAAAAACGAACGTCCACTGAAGACCGCAAGATATACCTCAAATTAAGTTGAGAAGCACCTAACTACGAATAGCTTAATGCCCAAACTTAAAATAACAAAAAAAAAAATGGAGTCAAAATTGAAGGAAAATTGTAAGAAAAATGAAACAAACCTCCAAGCTCTTAACAAAGACTGATTGGAAGATGTAGTGAATTCTTGCACCACCGGAAAGCTCAGATGTAGACATTTCTTTACTTTTCCCTTCCAGGGTTGAGGAGTATGCTGTTTAAACAGTTAAATTATGAGAGCCAATACCAACCTAAAATACATTAACTAAAATCCGTTGTCTAAACCGAAAGATTAATCTTTAGAGTTTACCTTCACAGTATTTTGTAAGAAAATTGAGAAGAAGAGCTCCCTGACCAGCCTGTGGAATTCGAAACAGTACAGGCCCAGAAAAAGCGGTGAGTTAAAAAGTCACAACTTATATATTTTAAATGACATTATAATGAGGCAAATTATACAAGGAAAAAAACATGAAAAACATGGAAGCAAATCTAGATGCATAGTAACAATTGACTTAGCCATTTATTGTTAGAAATCTTTCCCTACAAATCTTTCCCTTCAAACACTAACTTTATATATTTTTGATTAGTTTGTTCTAGTCAAAATACACAGAAAAGGCTCCAACGAATGTCAAGAAAGACCAACACATACATGAGCAAACTTTATTCACAATGAAGTCTGAGCCAGGAAACTATACAATGCTAAATAGTTACCAAAGTAAATGGCAATGTCATCAATGAGAATGCGTAAGATATATTAGGCTGAAACTGGAAGAAAACCACATACCCTGGACTCTGTTATATTCCCATAGCTCTCATACTCTTTTGCTGTAGCAAACAATGCCTTGCTGATACGTGACTTTAAATTAGGAAGCAATGCCTTGATGTGTTGGACAAGGATCTGCAAATCATGAAAACAGGGACTAGCTCCAATCAGACACCTTCGAATTTTACAACTTGTTTTGCTAGCTAGGAAACCTATGCCATATCTAGGAAAAAAGATGCTGTCGATTTTTTCAAACATATACAGTGAGAAGCAGAAGAATATCCTATAGAATGCCTAGCTCTTGCTAGATTACAAAGGTTGGGTACAATCACACTATGTATGGCTAGGAAACGTGAATATTACATACAAAAGCCAATTTTTGTCTCAATTAGAAAACACATTAAGATCCGGTAAGGAAATCCCTTAGGGAGCTTGTGTCTTTACTGCATAATAAGCTAAAGCATAACAAAGTCTACAGGAGATCCCAAGACTGCAGCAGATAATACCTGATTTAATTTCTTTGCCAGTTGAGGGATACCCAAACGATCAGTGAGACCTTTGTAAGCCTATTTCGTTACCAAAAACAAACAGGTATAAGCAGAATAGCCAAAGCAACACTATCAGAAAGCAAACCGAGAAAATGTTTTGAGTCTTACTGGACGACTAAGAAAGAACTTCTCCTCCGCAATAAGAGCATCCTTAATGCTGCGGTTCAGCAAAATATCCTGTTAAAAAAATAAATCAACAAATAAATAAATTCCTTTGCGTAAAGTGCAGTATCCACAGAAGCAAAAGCAAAAGAAAAGGTAAAACGAATCTGGAACAGAAATGTCACATATCTAAGGTAAAACAGGTGTCAACGAAATATGCAATAGCCCTGGCTCCTTACGAAAGACCAGCATGACTAGCACGTAGATTATAGAACGTCGATGATCTAAGGTAAAATAAGAGTAGACGAGATATGTGATATCAAGAAATAAATGGCGGCCTTGGCTCTTTATGATAGAACAACAACAATATGATGCGTAAGCAACCAGTGTTTACTTACCTCCTGACTACGATTCACAACTCCAACGTAACCAAGTCGAAGAGGAATTGTTTTTCCAAGAAGGTGATTCCTAGCATCAGTACCTCTATCCATAATATCCAACTAAAACCAAACAGAAAACACATCAGCCATACGAAACTAAATCCATAAATAAAAAGATCATAATAGAATAAAATAAAAAATTTCAAACAAACATCTGACAAGAGAAAAATCACACCTTTGTGATAACACCAATAGTTCTATGACCTGAGAAGAGAGCAAATGTGAACATTCTGTATTTCACTGAAAACGATAACTTCACAATTACATTACTACCAGAAAAAAAGCATACCATCAGGATCAGCGTTTCCTGCGATTTGTAACGCATCTGAATTGGCTAAATCAGCATTAGCAGGTGTAACAGCTAGAATCAAGCAGCTAGGTTTCTTAATGTAAGACAAGATCATCGTTCTTATACGTGCTTCAATATCCGTTGGCTGATCACCAACAGGAACTTTAGTGATACCAGGAAGATCCACAAGAGTAATATCAAGAACATTCGGTGAATAAATCTTGAGTCCAATTTGTTCATCTGATACTCCTTTGTTCTCTCCTACTACTCTATTCGTCTCAGCCTAGAAAACACAAATCTTCAATTACAATGCTAAAACGAACTTAGACGATAAACACGAGAGAGAGAGGAAGAAACAAGAAACCTCAATCTCGCGGCGAATCTCGGAGAAATCGTGGAAACGTTTGTTCTTAAGGTGAAGAAACTCTCCCCACTCATCATCGGAACCGTTACCATCGGAGTTTGGTTTAGTTTGAATAAGCTGGAGAAGGAGAGGACGACGAGTGCAGATATCGTTACCGCGAGGGAGGAAGTCGCGGCCAACGAGTGCTTCGAGGACGCTTGATTTACCACTGCTTTGACTTCCGACGACAGCTACTTGTGGAAGCTCGATCGTCGATTGGCTTCCGAGTTGAGCGAATATGTCGTGGAGTTTGTTTACGATTGGAATCACGGAGGAGCCTAGTGGTGATGATGTGGCGGTGGTGGAGGAAGGAGGTGTGTCGTTGTTGACTGACATTGATGTTGTGGTGATGAGAATCGAAGGTTGAAGTTGGATTTTTAGAGTTTTTTTAGGGTTTTGGAGAGATTAAAGAGCTCTTGTTCTCGCCATTTTCGGGGGTTACTTTCTTCACCGCCTTTCTCAGTTAAACAGGGTCGGTCTCTCTCCGGCCCAAAACTATTGGAGTAAACCGGAATTTGTTGGGTTAGGTCAGATCGGTTTAAGTGAGATTACCCGGCAATTTAAAGAAATTTGTTTATTTTTGTTTTATTAAGGTTACATATTGTGGCCTCAATACACAAAATGTGCTCTTACCAATCAATATGCCAGAAGTTTTGGATGCAACAAAAATTTAGGATAACTAAATTTTATTTATATTTAGGTGATTTAGGTGAATATTACACCAAACTTTAATTAGTTTCTAATATTTTGAATATTTAAATTAAGTTTTTAGGAAAGAGATAAAAAATTTATACCAAATCAATTTTTAATTCTTTGAAAATATTATAAATTTTTTCATTATCAAAAACACTAAATACATAATATATTATTTGTATTTTAACAGTATTATACGCTAATAACATAAATATCACATAAATAAATATTATATTATGTATTATCAAATAATATATGTTACATTGTTATCGCGCGAACATTATTACATGTTAAATATTGCATGTTATTATCATGTAAAATTCATATATGTTAACTCTAATATCATATAACTTTTACATATTGTTAACATATAATAGTCATATTATTAGAAGACAAACATCTACGTTTACATCAACAAACAATATGAATTAGATACACTATCCTTGTTAACATATATTGCATTTTATTTTTATTTTATATATTTTAAGAATTTTCCTATTTTAATTAGAAATAAGATTTTTGAGAAATTTTACAAAAATACACTTTCAATCATACAGTTATTCACTTTTACACTTTAGAGGATTCCATTTTCAGTTATACACCTTTTTTTATTAGTTAAAGTCCAAATCAGTCTTATGTTTGATTTTCACTTTCCCCTCAATATCCTCTGCACGTAATTCTCTCTCGCCGGAAACCTAATTTTCTCGCCGGAAACCTAATTTTCTTGCCGGAAAGAGGAATCTGATTCTCCGTCTAAACTGATTCCCAACAAACTGATTCGCCATCTGTTCATCTTTGAAGTGATTCAAATGAATCTTTGCCGTAATCAATTATGGAACTGAATCTTGGCTGTTATCAATCTCATTGGATTCTTCTATTGAATCAATGTTGATAAATTCTTAAAATTTGATTGAATGGATTATAATCATCTTAATAGTTGTAATTGTCGATTTCTAAAAATATGTTTTGAGAATTCATTACCCAGATTTATATAAGGTCTTATAAGCGTTATCAAAATTACTAAAAACCTTTATATAAACCGACTGTTTTACGATAAATCGAAGAGATTCTTGTTTTGATGTTATGTGATTGTTGGAACTACAGATTTTTGTTTTTTTGTGATCTAGTCATCTTCATTCACAGAACTATGAAGTCTAAGACTCTTATAGGTTTTAGGGGTTCTACATAGATTTTATAAACTCTTATAAAATCCTTTAAAAACCCAGATTTCCAGATAAATCCAGTCATTTCGTCTTTTGATATATTCTAATTGTTCTAATTACAATGTTTGTGTAAAGGATCCAGCACAAAAAGTTCAGTTTCTCGTCTTTATTAACCAGATCTATAAAGCTTTATAAATAACTTTATAGAGGTTTTATAAAAATTCAATAAGAAAGCTTGACTTGTGGTGTTCTAAAGGGCTTATAAAGTTGTTTAAAAAAATTTAGCTTGGCTTGTGGTGTTCTATAAGATTTTATAGTGGTCTATAAATTTTGAAAAATGTGTAAAATCCAGTTTTTGTTTATTTAAAATGATCTTAAGTGTTTCAAAATGATAAATATTGTTCTATAAAGGTTTATAAAACATTTTATAGAACATTATAAATTCTTATAAAACATTTTATAAGGTCTCATTGTGGGAATTACAACACCAAAGTTGTCGCTTGAATCTGGACACCGGAGTCACCTTGTAATCTCATAAAGATTGGTTTAGATTACAATGTATAGATATAAATCTTAATCTAGGTAAAAAATTTAGTACTTTTATAAAGGTTTATATAATGTTTTAAAGGGTTTATAAAATATATTTATATTTAAGGTTTATAACTCGTAATATAAATCATTTACAAAACTTTATAAACATAAGCCTAAGATCCTCTCGTATAGACTAATATTTTACATACAGTTTACTATGGTTTATTAAAGATTAAGAATCTTTTTTTTCAACAGAAGCAAACTAGGTAATGAATGTGTATACCCATATGGTTTTATATTTTAATCGGATCTACTTTGGGTTTAAACAATTTTTCCGACAATTTTAAGCTAAATTCGGGCTCATGTTCAAAATCCAGATTTTATAAGCTCTCTATACAAACTATAAACCCTTATAAAACTTTGACAAACATTATAATAACTTCATGGTATTATGTTTATTAGCCAGATTTTATAAGATCTTATAAATCTTATCAAATCTCTTAAAACTAGATTTTATAAGGTCTTATATAAGTCAACAATTTTGTGTCAATCAATGCAATCTACGTATATGCAATCTTGAATGACAATGATTTTAGATTTCATTTTAAATCTTTATAAATCTGGATAATAAACCCTAAGATTCCTAATTCATAAATTTTTGTGTTGGATTCTTTGTATTCTAAAAATTTGTGGTCTTAGAGTTTATTATCCAGATTTATAAAGATTTATAAAATATTTCAAAATCTCATAAATATCCCTAAAACATTTCGTGGAGAATGTCTGCCACAAAAAAATACAATCTTTAACAAAGATAAAATGATTCAATAGAGTCACAACTCTGCCTATATTTTCCAGATCTAAGGGCTGGTGTTGCTTCTTGTGAAACCGATTCTTGTTGCTTCATTAACCTCTTGCTTCTTCTAAGAACTGGTTCACTCTTCAAGGCATGAAGGGGTTTACCATCACCATTACCATTACCGGACTCGTTTAAAGCTTTGAAAAGAGGATGAAGGTCAGCCTTTGTCACAAACTCAGTGGAAGCACTCATGGTTGATCCTTCTCCTTCACTCTTCTGAGTTGGTGGACCAGCCGTTTTCTGAGCTTGATGTCTGGCTCTTGATTTCTTTCGGTTTCTACCATGGTTCTGCTTCAGATGAGGATACAACATCCAGCATTTGCTCTTAAGGTGTCCCTTCTTCTGGCAATACTCATAGACCCATACTTCTCTATCTATAGCAGCACCATAACAAGCTCCCAAAGCACCTTTCTCCTTCTGGAAAGCATTTTTATTTTTCCAATTCCTAAAATGAAAATTTGGTCAATTTTTTTCAATTTTTCCATTCATTTATAGGTTACCAATCTAAGCCTAAGATATTCCTAATGGACATCCACATAATATTCCCCGCACAAAAACAAAGAGCCATAGTTCTTTTATGAACTCGTTATTCGGATGATCTAACCAAATCTCCAACATCATAATTTTCTTTTAAACGAACTACTAGGTTCGGATCCATGCTAAAACACGGGATATAATTTTTCAAAATATTTGTGATAAATAAATTTAACAAAATAATTGCTATAAAAATGTTGTGATATCATTTTGACCTGCTTTGTATATTTTACATAATTTATGTGATATATTGACTAATCAATGTTTTTAATTTTTTCAAAATCAAATCTTTATATTTTTATATAAATATAATTATGATTATGATTATAATTAGTTGAAATATGCTCAAACATTTTTTTTTTGTATGTATACCAAATTTGACGTTATAATTTATGAAATAATTAATATACTAAATTATTTAATTACATCTATCACTTGACTTTACAATTTAATACTTATACTGTAATTTTTTTTTAATTTTCTTGTTTTGATTAGTTAAGGAAGTAGGATTCACTATTTTTTAGATTGTTTGGATACATAAATAACTATTGTATTGTTTGGAAAGATGGTTAATAGAAATAATATTATTCACTATAATTACCTGACTAATCAAATCATTAATATGCAATGACAATTTATGTTTTATATCACAGAACCATAAAATTTATTCTATAATATTATTCCAAACTAATAAAATAGAAATAAGATTTGATTTTTTTCTTGAAAATATAAGACAGTCTTCTAAAAAGTATAAACAATGTTGCATAAATAGCATATATAGCATCTGTAAAACGCTATGATTAACATTATGACATGATATCATAGCATTATAGCAAAACCTATATATGCCACTATAATAGGATGTATGAATCTCATTCCAAGATCAGACTTGGCTATTTTTCTATTTATCAATTATTTTTATCAATTGTAGATATTCATATTCAAAATTCGTCGAAAAAAGTCTTTGACTTAGCAAGTTTTCCATTGTCCAAAAAAATATCTTGAACTCTGCTTTCAAGAGAAAGAAAACTTGATGATCCTCATAAACACTATATAGATGTGAGTATGTGTCCAGCTCCATGGTCATGCCCCCACTAAAGTATCGATGATTTGAGTTTCTAAAATGACATCTTAGTCGAGGCGAGGCGTCTTCACTTTTACTGTTGGTTGCTGTGAGATTGATACCTTTAGATATGGATCAAATTTACGTTATTAAGAGAAACATTAGATATTTTCTTTGTTTGAGTTTCCTTTGTTCTGGGTCACGAGCCCAATTGCTTGAACGACACCGTTTTGATTACTGAGCTTCGCACAGCACAAAACTGTGTTGTTCTTGGATACTTCTGCAGCAACTGGAGTCTTTCTGTCAATACCCCCCTTCAAACTCTGTGTGGGCAGGAAGTCAACACCGAGTTTGTATCGTAGAGATGTGAAGGCTGCTTCTGGTAAGGATTTTGTAAAGATGTCTGCAAGTTGAAGATGACTGGGAATGTGTTTGACAATCAGCGCTCCAAGAGCCACACGCTCTCTCACATAGTGATGATCAATCTCAAAATGTTTAGTTTTCGAGTGAAAAGTGGGATTTGCAGAGAGCATTACAGCGCTTAGGTTGTCACGATATAGCTCTGGTGTGACTGGCAATGGAACACCTAATTCACGGAGTGCTTGACAAAGCCAGGCAATCTCGAATGCAGCTTCAGATAGTGTTCTGTACTCGGCCTCGGTTGAACTTTTGGAGACTATAGGTTGGTTTCGTGAGCACCAGGAAATAAGATTCTGTCCAAGGAAAGTGCAGAACCCGCCGGTAGACCTTCTGCTGTCCTTGCACCCTGTCCAGTCACTGTCACTATAGGCCCGTAGTGTACAGTCAGAGTTTGAGCTGAATGTGATACCCATGGTCAGTGTGCCTCTTATATACCGAATAATGCTCATCAGAAACTTGAAGTCATAGACTGTTGGGGCATGCATTCTTTGGCAAATGAAGTTGACTGCAAACTGAATATCCAGCCTTGTCAAGGTTAAGTACTGGAGCTTCCCAGCGAGGCTTCTGAAGTAGGTAGGATCCGAAAACAGCTCCTGTTCTTGTTCAGGGTCTCTGTTAAGCTGTAATGGCAGTGGAGTTGGCATTGGTGCACAGTCAATCATGGCTGCGATGCTTAGAAAATTTTCAGCATACTTTTGCTGTGACAGGAAGAGACCATCAGGAGGATATTGTGCTTGGATGCCGAGGAAATATTTCAGCTTGCCTAAGTCCTTCATTCGGAAGTTATGATTCATTGCCTGAAGAAGTTGATCCATCGTAGCTGAGTTGTTCCCTGTTATTAACATGTCATCAACATAGAGGAGAAGCATGATAACATCATTACCCTTTTGGTATGTGAAAAGTGAGGGATCTTTGTAGCTGCAGATGAAACCAAATTCTAGCAAGAATGTACTAAACTTATCAAACCATGCCCTCGGTGATTGTTTAAGACCATAGAGGGCCTTGTGCAGATGCCAAACGTGATCAGGTTTTTCTGGATCTACGAAGCCTGCTGGTTGTGTCATAAAGACTATTTCATTTAAGTCTCCATGGAGAAAGGCATTGCTAACATCCATCTGTTTCAGCTCCCATTTCATTATTGTTGCAATGTGAAGCACCATTCGGACTATTGCAGTTCGTACTACAGGACTATATGTCTCTAGATAGTCGATCCCTTGCTCTTGATGGGATCCTTTTACCACCAATCGTGCACGGAGTTTTTTCAACGACCCGTCTGCATTCAACTTGGTGCGAAAAACCCATCTGCTTCCTAAGACATTCATGTCGGGTGTCCGAGGAACCAATGAGAATGTTCTGGTCTCCTTGCAATTTCCAATTTCTTCTCCCATTACTGTATTCCATCCTGAATGCTTGAGAGCTTATTTGACTGTTCTCGGTTCTGGAATACTGACTCGTTGAGTATGTAAGACATACCGAGGGTTTGGCTTACGAATGCCAAGCTTAGAACGAGTGATCATAGGGTGTGTAGATGCTGCTCTTGTGTCTGCCCTGTCTGAGGACAGAGGAATGCTGTCGCCTATAGGAACTGATTCATGATCAGCCGTACGCTCAGAACATTCTCTTCCTATATCAGTAGACACAGAGCAGTTATGCTGACGTGATGTTGGGATGGTAGTGATCGGAGTCAGAACTGGTACAGGCAGGATTTGAGATGGAAATGAACAATTTTCAGACTGCAGTGGTTGGAAGCTTCGTTGCCAAGCTTAGAGGAGATATGAGCTTGGCGGAGGCTGCAGATGTTTATACTTGTCTGTATAGGGAAAGCATGTCTCGTCAAATGTAGCATGGCGAGTAATGTATACCTTTCCTGTGGGAGGATAGAGACATCTGTAGCCTTTATATTTGTTGTTGTAGCCTAGAAATACACACTGCAGTGATCTTGGGTCAAACTTGGTGGCTGCATAGTCTCTAAGCACCGGATAGCATGCTGGCTTTGAGCCAAAGATGCGAAGATGAGTATAATCTAGTGCTTTGCCATAGAGACGCTCGTGAGGACTCTTATTATCTTGCACTACCGACATCTGGCTCGTCTAATCTTATTTCTATCCAATTTCCACAAGTTAATCTAATTGAAAAATTCTGATTGCCATGTCTAAGTATAACAGAGAAAAAAACTTCAAAATCTAATCTAAATATATGGGAACAAATCAAATCATGTTATAAACTTCATAATTTTAAAAGTTAGTAATGATAAATAATAGATTATATAACATTTAAAGTAAATGTATATTCTCTAAAAAATAGTACAATAAACTTTTCTCATATCAAATTTTTTCTCTCTAAACTCTCATAAGTTTTTAGTTTTTGATACATTTGATTTGTTCTATATAATGTTAATATGAAAATTTTCTATTTATAAGAAAAATATTTTACTAATTAAATTTTTTTGATGTTTTTATAGATGATTTTTAAATGTTGTTATGGGATATTGGTTTCGTAGTAAATTTTCAATTCCCAGGAAAAAATTCAATCATGTTGACATAATTAGTAGATCATATAACAGTTAAACTAAATGCAAACTTTTTAAAATATAGTTCAATAATTTTTCATTATCACACTATAATTTTTTCTCCAAAATTTTAAGTGGACTCTCATTATTATTATTTATTTTTTTTCAGAAATCCATCAAATCTCTTAATAATTATCATAAATTCACTTTTTTGGTTAAGTGATTTTAAATTGTAATGCTAAAAATATCATGTACTTACTTAATTTAAATCATTAGATTCGTCATTATGTTTATATTATAACTTGTTATATTAAGTTATCAAAACTACTGATTTTGTTTTGTCATAAATTGAAAATCCATAAAAAGTTATTGAAAAACAGAAAATATTTTGATTTACACTAATATCAAATAAAAACAATATATAAATCAGTTTGGGAACCCAGTGAAATGAAATATAATATATAATTTACTATATACCAATTTATTAAAATAATAATTCAAATTTTTTGAAATATATATATGTTTAACATAGTCACATCTCCATTATATTTAAATAATAAAATGTTTAAAATATAGCATCTTTAGATTTAGATTACGAAAATCATTTTTTATTTATTAATCAAAATTTGTAGATATTTTTATTACATTATCTATTTGGTTTTAATATTCCTATATGTCAACATTTATCAATTTTTATCTAATTTTGCATCAATATTATAAATATGTTATATATAGTTAATTATACTAAGATAATATTATTTTATATTATAAAAAATCTCCTAATGTATTACTACTTTGATTTTTTTATTGATAAAGTTTTATAGAATATTTCTTTATCTTAGATTTTAAATTA
>KE155585.1:28788-46648 GCA_000411075.1 Sisymbrium irio | reverse complement strand
TTATCTTATATTTGAAATTTGAAGATTTGCTACTCTAATACTAAATTGATTTGTTTAATAAAAATTTAAAAATAATTTTCTTTTATTATGTATTTTATTATTATTAATACAACTATATCCTTAAATTTAAATGATGATTTGCACCAATATTATTTATATGTCATATATAGTTAATCATACGAGAATATTATTTCAAATTACAAAATTTTTCATTTTTGTTTGATAAATAAAATTTTATAGAATATATCTGTATCTTATATATAAAATTAGAAGATTTCCTAATCTCATATTTTTTGTATTGTCTATTATTAATACAATTAAAAAATTAATAAATTTCTTAAATTTAAATGATGATGTAGAAGAATACTATTGATTGTTAAATTTTTTTTAATCCTATGTGGACACTTTTAATGACATTTAGTCTCAACTTTTATATATTAATAGATAATTAGCAAATTATAGTTTATGTTTTATATTGTCTCCTTCATAGTTTGGGTTTTTAATGGCTACTTTTTTGAAATTCAGAATTTAAATGACATTTTTCCCAAAATATAATTAGCAAATTATGGTTTTTTGTGTGGATAGAAAATTCACAAAAATTTAAACCGGATGGATATTCACCTAATTTATATTAACGAATGGTAAAATAGTAAATTTGCAGTCATCATCTTTACTCGACCTCAAAACTCACCAACCCTAAATTTGCAGCCGCCACTGATTTTTTTTTCCCTTTTTCCTTCGATTTAACGATAATCCCGGCGGCTCTGGACTTTGATTTTTACTCAGAAGCGTTTTCTTCTAACATGTCTTCGTCTTCAGCAAACCTCTCAACCTTCAGAAACAGCAAAGAATCGTCTTCACAACCACATGATACCCCATATCTCCCTGATGAATTACTATTGAATTGCTTTGCCCGCGTCACAAGATATCTCTACCCAACTCTCTCCTTAGTCTCCAAGAGATTCCACTCTCTAGTCACTTCACCTGAGCTTTACGAAACTCGGAAGCTTCTAAAACGCACCGAGTCTTGTCTCTATGTATGCGTACTGTACAGCTCAGGACAACCAGGTTGGTTCACTCTTTGTAATAGACAAACTCTATTCCGTAACCCTAACGCCAAATCACACAGGTTCACTCAAAGCTTGCGTAACAAGCCAAGTGACAATTTTTTGGTCTCTGTCCCAACTCATAACCTTCCTCCTTACTTTTCGCGGACTCTTACCACAATTGGTTCTAATATCTATATGATTGGCGGGAGTCACATTGCTACTCATGAGCACTCGTCTAAAGTATTCGTCATGGATACTTGGTCTCACACGTGGCATGAAGCTCCAAGCTTGTGGGTATCTCGAAAGTGTCCTCTTGTGAGTGTTCTTGATGGAAAAATATATGTAGCTGACAGTCCTAGAATATGTGATCACTCGAATATGATTGAGGTTTTCGATACTAAAACCGAAACATGGGAGCATGTGCCAAGCCCTGGAGGGACAAATATAATGCAAAGCTTAGTTAACAGAGGAAATATTTATATGTTTGTGGACAAGAGAGTTGTGGTTTACAATGCTGATGAGAATAGATGGACAACGTTAGGATCTGATTCGTGTGTTGCAGTATCAGGGTGGGATATGTGTGTGGCTGGGATTTTTGATTCTTTGTGCGAGATAGATGGAGTAACGTACTGTTATAGATTAGGTAAAGTGGTTCGTGAATGGTATGACTATGAGGAAAAGTGGTGGAAAGAATTAAAAGGTTTAGAAGGAATGCCTAAATTACCAAAGGATGTTAGGTTTAAGTTGGTGAATTATGGCGGGAAGGTTGCGGTTTTGTGGGAGAAGAACGCGGGGGTTATGAGTTCTAAGAAGAAGATTTGGTGTGCTGTGATTGCGCTTGAAAAGCGTAACAAACATGAGATTTATGGGAAGATTGAATGGTGCAATGTTGTGCTTACTGTCCCCAAGTCGTGTTTTTTTTCAGAAATGTGTTGTTACTACTGTTTGATGTATGAACACACAGATGAGCAATTACTTGAAAATATGGTAATGTCCATTTCGTTTAACATATTGAAGGATTGTTTTCGATTTATTGGCAATTGCTTCACTTGTGAGGGTTGTTTTTTAAATATAGATCTAGAGATTGTATTGATTACATATATTAGTTTTGTTAAGAATTTATGCAAAATTGCTAATACATATTCTATCCTCGGTTTCTCCCACGTACAATTCTGTTATAAGTCTCAAAGGCATGAATAGAATTCTAAACCTTAAGATAAGAGATAAACCCAAGAAATCTTGTACTAAAAAGACTATTTTCATTTGTCCACTTGTAGAGTTATATTTTATGTTTCATATGCTCAAAGCCTGAAGTTGTCACTATTTTTTATGTTTCTGAGAGCTTCTCGGACGAAACCGTTAAGAGGGCACTCCAAACCATTAGACTTACGTAGATGTCCATCAATATGGTTGTAGTGAAAAAAAAGATTATGTAAACTAATTATAATCATACTTACTCACAGACTCAGCTAAGTCAACTACTTAACCACGAAAGATAGGAGGAAACAGAGGCTTATCCAGAACTATCATTTTGATATTTGTTCCAAGACAAAACAGAGGGTTCCGGCTTCGACCAATCCATATGCTTGTGAATATTTTGTTTCTATAAGACGATGCCTGGCAGGAAAAACCCATTCTTTGGCATCCCTCGATTTCGCTTGCGTTCTAGTTCTTTTCCTTTTATCTCCTGCCATCATCAGAATCCATTGAAACAATGAATAGTTTATATGAATCACGTCTCCTTGTGTCCAACTACTTATTGTATATTTATATTGTACTTGTTGCAGTCTTTATTTCCTGAAAAGTAACTTCGATCGATATAATCATATAAAAAGTAAGAAATTTGAACACTTGTTTAGTTTGGAAAAAATTAACAAATGACTTGATACCCAGTAGAAGTTCATCTGTTTGTTATTAACTTCTAGCAAATAGAACATAGTGAAACACTTCAGAACATTGATTCTTCAGGAGACGAATAGAGAAAGGTAAGGAACTTACTTTCATTCGTAGTAGGTATATTGTAGACCTACTTGAACACATGAAACATGTTTGCCATAGCTTCGCACTATACGATGTTGAAGGTGAGTTTATTGATTATGTATTGTATATATACATACAATAGAGAGAATATTCACGAGAGAATCTAGGAAGAATATCTTAAGAGATATATACAACGAATTATCATATTATAGATTCATATATATCCAATACGCTCCCTCAAGACGGACGACACTTTACAAGTCCAATCTTGATACACAGAGTCTTGAACTGGTGCCTTGAAAGTGGTTTGGTCAGTTCATCATCCAGCTGGTCTGCGGAGGAGACATGAGAGACATGGAGAGAGTTGGACTGAACTTGTTCACGAATAAAGTGATAGTCCAACACAAGATGCTTCATGCGAGAATGAAACACCGGATTAGCAGCAAGGTAGGTAGCCCCAACATTGTCACAATATATCACCGGAGTGGTTGGAATGTCAATGCCAAGATCCCGAAGAAGCAAACCTACCCTACGAACTTCAGCTGCAGTGTTTGCTACAGAGCATTACTCAGCTTCAGTGGAGGAGCGAACAACACCAGTTTGCTTCTTTACAGTCCACGAAATGGGATGTTGTCCAGAGAGACTACATACGCTCATGTGGATGTATAATCGTCACAGTCTCCCGCCCAATCGGCATCGGAAAAGGCATGAATAGACAGAGTGTTGCTGCACTTAAAGGAAAGAGCTGCAGTGAATGTGCCACTGAGAAACTATAAGACTCGTTTTACAGCGAGCCAGTGAGTGGATGTGGGACGATGCATGAACTGAGAGAGCTTGTTGACAGCAAAGGAAATGTCCAGGCGAATCAAGGAGAGATATTGAAGGCTTCCAACAACCACCCTGTATTCAGTAGCATCAGATAGAACCGTTCCATCAGTGAGAGATAAGAATGAGGTAGAGCTCATTGGAGTAGGAACAGGTTTGGCACCCATCATGTTGGTGCGATGGAGAAGATCAGCTGTATATTTTCGTTGAGTGATGACCAATCCTGTACTCGAGCGAGTAACCTCAATGCCAAGGAAGTAAGATAAGTCACCAAGGTCCTTTAAGGCAAAGCGATTTGATAGGTGGTAAATAAGGCACGGACGGCTGTAGGGGAGCTGCCAGTGATGATGATGTCGTCCACATAAATCAGAAGATACATGACAACCGACTGATCTTTAAAGAAGAATAGAGAGGCATCTGCGGCGGAGTTGCAGAAATCGGAGCTAAGAAGAAATCGTTCCAGTTCATTGTACCAGGTACGTGCCTGTTTAAGACCATATATTGGCTTCTTGAGTTTGCAAACATGGTCGTGGGGGGCTGGACCAGTTCAAATGTATCATTGCGTATGAAAGCGTTGAATTCGTCACTTGCAGCATTTCTCCACCGGGGATCAGACATGGCTTGCGTGATCATGTGAGGCTCTCGGTATGCAAGAACCAAGTTGGCAGAGTACATGTACTTTGGGTTTAGAATCTTGGCTTTGGCACGAGTGATCATGGGGTGTTGATTTTCCGGTGCACAAGATGATGTCGGTGCAGGGAGTGATTCACTTTGTTGTGCTGGTGATGGCTGTAAGGCGTGAGAAGGCACCGGGGTACAATCAGATGGTGAAGCTGATGTGTTGCCACTATCGTTCCCTGGTGAAGAATCCATGCTTGGGAGTGATGACGGTGGAGATGGAGGGGTAGCAAGTGGTCGTTGCCCATGATCTAGTGGAGTCACTGTCGGAACCAATGCGGGTTCAGAATCGTCCGAGTGAAAGGGAAAAGAGATTCACAAAATTCCACATGCCGAGATATGTAAAGAAAAGAAGTTGGAATGTGAAGACAAAGATAAGAAGACTGGGTTAGAGAGTACTCGAGAAAAGCACAAGGGAGGGACCAAGAGTCTAATTTGTTGGTGGTATAAGGGCGAAGCCACGGGTAGCACAAACAACCAAACACTCCGAGTTTCTGATAATGGGAGCAGCATTGAAGAGACTTGAGTATGGATATGCCATGGATAACGTCTTTGTGGGTATGCGATTGATAAGATATGTGGCTGTGGCAAAAGCATAAGTCCAATATGTTGGAGTCATGGAAGCGTGGGTGAGAAGTGTGAGACCTGTCTCAATAATATGACGGTGTCGTCGTTCTGCCATCCCGTTTTGTTCAAGAGTGTGAGGAGGTGTGGTGAGATGAGAGATGCAGTGTGAGGCAAGATAGGATGCAAGAGCAATGTATTTGCCTCGGTTATCAGTGTAGAGTGATCTAATTGGTTCTCCAAGCAGCTTAAACCGAGTGAATGTTGGTGCTACCTGTGACTTTTGTTTCAGAGGTAAAGACCACATATAACGAGTAAAGTGATCAACAATAAGGAGATAGTATTTAAAGCCATTAATTGATTGAACCGGGGAGGTCTAAAAATCAGATAAAAGAACGTGTAAGGGATGAGAAGACCTGATGGAATTGATAGCGAAAGGGAGTTTGTGAATTTTATTCATTAAACACGAATTACAAGGGAAGCAGTTAAAGAAGTACATAAAGATGGAGATAAAAACGAAGACGTTATGGTCTTTAAAATAGGAAAAGCAGGGTTTCCAAGGCGATGATGCCAATCAGAAAAAGAAGTTTACAAAACTGAGAAAGCTCCTAGAGATGAATAAAGCTACTCATAACTCCTATCCTTAACCGGACCGGTTAGTATAGGCACTCCCGAGCACAGATCTATCACCTGAAACATGGTTGGAAAGAATTCCACAGAGGTTTTGTTAGCACTGCAGAACTGATACACAGATAGTAATTTCTTGTGTATTGTAGGCACACATAACACATTATTAAATTTGAATGTGCGATTAGGAGAGGAGAGCGAGAAAGAACCGGTGTGGGTAATTGGTAAGGACGAGCCGCTGCCAACAACAATGGAGTCATTGCTAATGTATGGTGAGATAGATTTTCAAGATCTGATGTCACATGATGGGAAGCTCCACTGTCAAAGAGCCAACCTTCTGGAGATGTTGTGCTCAGGTTTGCAGAATTTTCACTTCGACACAAGGTGGAGTTTTTCAACTGATTGTGAATGGGAACAACACGGTAGTTGAGGCAGCGTTGAGCTGTGACCCCGAGGGCCACATGCTTGATACTTACCTAAGTAGGGATGAGGAGATCGTTGAAAGTGTTGTTGATTTTGTTGTTGGTTATGTTGCTGAGGTGGACGCCAATGCTGATTGTGTTGGTGTTGTTTTTTTATTTAGTGACTTGATTTGCAGTGACAGGAAAAGCTGGTCAGGGTGGTTGAGCACACATGATCATGGCTTCTCGGTAGATGAGCCTCTCGTGAAGTTCAGTGAAGGAGATAAGATTGTCGCGACCGTTTGCAGCATCCACATCTGGTTTGTACTCTTCGGGTAGACCGGCAAGAATTTGCTCAATAAGATCCTCTGGATCCATTGGTTTGCCCAGAAGTGCAAGCTCATCTGATTTTGTCTTTATAGTGAGCAAGTATTCACTGATTGTGTTGGTTCCTTTGACACAGCTTTTGATCTGATATTTGTGTTGACGAATGTGGTCGGTGTTCCAAAAATACCAGCAAGCGTGTTCCAGACATCATATGTGGTTGTAGCACTTGCAACAAGTGGTTGAAATGGTATAGAGATTGCCCCAAGGAGGGTACTGTAGAGCAGATGGTCTTGTCTTCTCCAAGTATCGAAGAGTGGGGTTGGTACTGTTACACCATTGATGTCAACCGTTTCCAATGGGATGAAGTTGTTCTTAACAAAAAAGTTATGAAGTTTGTGACCTTCAAGGAAGGCGTGAACTTGTTTTCTCCACATGAGGTAGTTTGTGTTTGTGAGCTTGGTGATGTTACCCATATTCACTGAGAGAAGAGAATTGTTGGAATCGTTGGAGTTGTAGATCACGGTCCTTTCAGCAGTGGCGGTGTGGCTTGTGCCGGAAGCAGGGGTTTGTTCTCCAGCCATGATTTTGTGATATGAAAGAAGAATAAGAAGATTTGATTTTTTTTTAAAGGTTTGATGGATCTAGAAAGCTCTGATACCATATAAGATGTTGAAGGTGATTTTATTGATTATGTATCGTACATTATATATACATACAATAGAGAGAATATCCACAAGAGAATCTAGGAATAATATCTTAAGAGATATATACAAAGAATTATCATATTATGGATTCATTTATATCTAATACGCACCACTTTGTTTCCTTCTCTTTTGGAGTTTAGGTTTTTTCATCTTAACCGTCTCTAACCAGAACCAACAAAATCTTGGAAAGTATAATATCTTTCTCCTCTTCTAGAGTTTAGTTTTCTTTCATCTTAATTGTCTTTATTTCCAATTCAAATTTTCACATTTTGAATGAAAATTGGAAATAATATTATGGGAAATGATGAATGGTAATGATTTCAGATCGTCTTTGGGTTTCTATTGATTATATGAATTATTTTTCTGATGTGAATATATTGAGAGATCAGGAAATCAATCATTTTTTAGATAAAGGAGATTTTTTTCTCAATTATCTTAAAATTATTTACAAGAAATTAGAATATTCAACTGAATATACATTTGAGAAAGAAGATATTATTTTAGTTGATGAGGCTTAGACCCAACATTAAGCTTAAAAACTAACCAGATTGGTTCCTTAAATTACATAGAATTAATATATACTATTCGATTCATGTGTCAGACTGAGTTGTTGTAAAAACCATGAATGTTCACCAGTCATAAATGGTCTATACAAAAGAAAACTAACGCTCGGAATTGTAGAAGTTTTACAGAGTAGAGTTATGAACTGTGTCATGTTACTCCTACCATAAAAGAATGTAGTGAAAGTAGCGTGTCAAATGGTTTGGTTCCAGTCATATGGAACCAGCTTTCCAGTGGTTCAAAAATCTATTCAATGCTTCAATATTTTTTTTTTGCGAGAATTTGTGATTCCTGCTTGGACAAAGGCAAAATTTTCATATTTTCTCTTGTTAATGATTTATTGTTCACACAGCTTCTTTATCTCTACCAATGATTTATCCAATACAATCTTATTCATAGTATTTGCTTCGTGTGCTATTCTTACTATGTAGTTATTGTTTTTGCTAAAGTAAACATAGGAGTTAAACTATGAATTACCACTTATAATTTAAAAAATTATTAAGATTGCATATTGAACTTTTGAATGATGAATACATAATTCACAGATTTTTAAAGAACACATTTTAGAATCTAATGCATATTTTGGTGTGTAAAAACATAAAGCGGATTATTTTTTCATAACTAGTTTTTTGTTCTTTTATAGTTTCTGTTTTTGAAGGATTTTTTAAATGCACATTTTGATCATACTATTTTTTTATTTATAATTGACTATTTTTTTATTCAAACAATGATTATTATTGAACTGCCACTAAGTAAACATGTGTAATCTTTTTTGGAAGGGGACAATGAAATCAAACTAAAAGAAACTAGGAATTGTAATGAGGACATTTTGGAGGAAATCAAACTCAATGAGTTTCTTGTTGAAATTTCGATTTTAGGAAAGAAAATCAAAGGGGAAAATGACAAGCCTGCTGAGAAAACCATTATGATTTCTCTCTTAGGAAAGAAAATTAAGGGGATAAATGACAAGCTTAGGAAAAAAGCCATCTTAAGCAAAAAAAAATAAGAAAGAAATAATTCAAATTTAAGTTAAAGTGGTGTTGAGATGAGATAGATAGAATAAAGAGTAAAGATGTGTACTAGAGAGTGTTAGAGCGTTATCATCTCACACATTATATAAATATATTTTATATGGCAAAGAAATATTATGTCACAGTGAAAATAAAGAGTAAAATATTATTCACAACAAAAATAAAAAGTCAACATGATTAAAGCTTGACATACTTTCTCGCTTACAGCTGACTGAATAAGCAAGACATCATCGTCCATCACTTGGGTCCATATCACAATATCATTGTTGTTATTACCACTATTTAAAGTCATATCCAAACAGTCATCATGGTAATTTTTTGTTTTATTGAAGAGACGTGTGAGAAAGATATTACTGAGTTAGCCTAGACAGAATATGGTAGAGAGAGAAAAATGTGTTATAAATCTTTTTATTTTTTTCTATCTTGAACTCATGATTGGTTTCCCGATATATGGTCTTTTATTATTTAATAAAAAATAAAGAAAATTAAGTTTCATGGTTTCTACAAGAGATTAAAAGAAAAAAAAAAGATACGTTAGAGGTTCTTTAAGAGAGAGAGAGAGAGAGAGAGAGGGCACACACTTTTGAAAAGGATCAGAGTCCCCTATGTATAATCTACATATATTCCACTATACCACTTGACATTTTGGCTTTTGATAAGCTCCAAAATAGTTAAGAATTCTTCCATTTGTTGAAGATTCATCAATCTCAATGATTTTATTCAATCAATTTTTTTGAATAACAAAATTTGTTTAAGTACGGTAAATTTAATGTTCTTTTGTAATTTTTTTAATTATATAGAAATTCTAGGCCAAAGCTTATATATCCCCCATGCCCAGAATTAAGACTTGTAATATTAATTCATTCCTAAGTGGCACTTGAACCAATAATTTCAAAGCTTTATCTAGATATTTTTACCAATTGAGGTAACAACACTTGGTTTCTTTTATAATTATATATCATATTTTTATTCCTAGATTTCTAAAACATCTATTCGTTGAATCAGTCTTTTATTAAAAGAAAAAAATCTACAGCAATAAAATTTTATAAAAATTAACACTAATTACTCGAAAAGGTCGTGTTGAAGTATCGAGTAACCCAAAGAACATGAACAAAGATGAAAAAAGTGTAAAGACTATACATACATGCTTCTGAAAGGGAACCCAAATACCCGTATAATAAATATATAAAATTTAGTATAAAAAAAATTGAATTATTATCAAGTATGTGAGCTCACTGCATAACAACCTGAAATACTAAAAAATCAAAATTTCTATAAGTGTGTGTGAGAGATGATATTTTATTTACTAGATACAAACAGTACTTATCATAATATACCAAGTAGGCTCACACCGCTCATCATTTCATTTTCTATTTAATCAGATTGATTAAGTTATTTGATTCAAGTATAAATAATGTTTTATATATATGGAAAGTATTTAAGCCTCCAAAAATACTTTGGAAGAAAGAAGAAATATCTTTTTATCTCTATTGTCTACAGAATAAGACAACAAGCAATCAGTTGATCATCCCGTAAACGCTCTTCGGAATGGAAAACGGTGATGATGAATAGTGTTCTGTCACCAATTCCGTCACACGTTATGTCATGCTTCAAACTGCTTGTCTCACTCTGCAATGGCATTTAATATGTGCTTACAAATTTCTGGTGGGACTCAAACCCGGATGAGAGGACAATGTCATTTATACCCTGGGATAAAATGACAAAAACGAAGAGATTAGGAGGACTGGATTTCCATGAGGTTTGATGTTTCGATAATGCTTTATTACCTAAGCTAAGCTGGAGACTACTTACAAAGCCTGAGTGCCTTCTAGCTAAAGTAATTAAAGGACAATATTACCTTTCAGAGTCAATTTTAGAGGCTAACTCTCTGTTTTTAGCTTGGTTGGTAAAGCATTCTCATTGGAAGAGACTTACTAAAAATAACTTAGGATGGGGAATTGGAGAAGGTAGTGGCGTTAAAATTTGGGAGGACCCCCCTGCTATCACATGACTCCTCAAAGATGCCAATATGCCCAACCCTAAAGTATCCCAGGGTAGACGCTCTAATCTCCCCTATTATGGGGGAATAGAACATGGCGGCTATACATGAAATCATGCCTTTTCATGAGGAGGAAATCTTGAGAATTGTCACAAGAAAAGTGGGAGCTTTTGACAAAAGAATCTGGCTCAAGATTCCAATAAGAATCTATTCAACAAAAACCGGATATTTTTGCTTTGAAAGACGTGATGTTGGAGGAGGAAGCTCTTCAATAGACTTATAAGAAACACAATTTCTTTGTCTTTTTCACTTTAATGTCCTCGTGAACATGAGCATTCAAAAACTTTGAAACCCATGTTTCTTCTGTCAATGCTTATACTTGATCAATCTTAACCTCTGATTAATATGTAAATCTTACTTACCATTCAATGTTTTCAAGAGTATTGAATTATTATTATTTTTGGAACTTTTATCTCTGGAAATGCATTCTCTATGAAAACCCCACCACCTCGGCTGCCTTGGTGGACTCCAAGGATTACAACTCTTCCTAGAGAACTGAATCAAACCTACTGCATCGTGCATGTCAGGTACCAGGTCTGAGATCGCACTCATTCCCACAGTAAAAAAAATAATTCTACCCACCAAGCACTAACCATCGCTACAACGGAAAAAGAAGACATCTTCAAGAGAAGAACAAAGAGAACTTCCAGCAAAGACAACAGACAATGAGCTATACATACCTGACCAAGAGGTGGAAAGCTCAAACCTTCAAACCACACTCAAAGAATCCTAACAACGGAGGAGATTTTAGAGGAAATTCAGGAAGTTACCATTTGGTATTTCAATTGTGGAGACCCAATTGAGAACGAGATAGATGTCAACGAGTCCACGAAGGGGAGACCATAAACTTAATGGCTGACGCTTTTGTGGCTGTCATTGCATCAGCTGCTGGAGGCCAATGCTGGAACGAGAACTCCTCTCAATAAATCAACAGAGCACACCATCACAGAAGAATCAGAATGACAAGCCTACAAAATTAAAAAAAGGGAAGAGGACGACCACCACTGAAAAAATAGCACCTAAGGGCATTAGTCGCCTCTAAGGACTAAAGTGACAGAAAAGATGGATACTCAAGTTTAAGAAAGTTCAATAATTCCTCACATGGTATACTGAGCGCAACAGTAATGACCAATTAACCCCCAGTAATCGAGAAAACAGCACTCAGAGACAGCAACATGGAGATGCAGATATCCCATCCTCCAGCAGACAACCACAAAGGGAAAAAATTGTACCTTCAAGCTTTAGAAAGAAAGTTGATTTTCATAATTTATTTACTCTTCTTACTTAAAGATACTGAGTTGGAGCTGCTATGGTTTGGGGATTCCATAACAATCCAGTGTTTGAAGAAGATGCATCGTTCCATCTCCCCAAACATTCTATTCCTCTATGAAATGGATGGATTTCTTGTCACATCAACTAGAATGGATGGATTTCTTGTCTCAGATTCTTTTACCACTTCATGGAAAAGGATGACTTATCGAAGAGCGACTTAGATTTGGAAGTCCTATCACCTGTGAAATTTTTATAGACACATTCATTAAGATAGCTGGGAGATCTTTCTCTGCAACATTTATCTGTGCAGAACCTAACCAGAATCTTAGAAGACAGGTATGGGATATAATCGCTACTCACGTTACTACTAGAAAAGAACAATGTATATTTATAAATGATTTCAATAAAATAATTGAAGCATCATAGAAGGTGGGTAGACCCGCGAGACCTGAAGGCTCCTATATCGACTTCATAACTTTACTGGCTGAAAAAAATTATCTATGATCTTTGCTACTTAAGAATTTTCCTATCATGGAGAGGTCAAAGAAATGAGCACTTTGTGCGATGTCAATGTATAGATAAATGCTCCTCAGACCAATTGCCACTATTTTTGACACTAAGAAGAAAACGAAGAATAGAATCTTCCACTATGACTGCAGACTAAAAAAAAATTGAAGAAGTTAAAAGCTTAGTCTGTGAAGCTTGGAACCAAGAAGATAATGATACAGTGAAACAAAATATATTAAGATGCGGAAGAGCTATCATTGCATAGAGCAATAAAAAAACATGGCACAATATAAAAAATCTCAAATAAGATCTCAAAAAGTATCTATCAAGCTCCCAGTTCAACTCAATCTCAATACAACAAGCCTCAAAGAACTAAAGAAAGCTTACCAACTTGAAGAGGTGGCCTTCCGGATATAACAAAATAGACAATTATCGCTGGCGCTTGGAGACAAGACTTCCAGATATTTTCACGCAGTAACAAAAGGAAGACATGCTAGGAATAAGTTCACTATGATCAAAAACGAAGAAGGCTTACCATTTTATAAAGAAGATCAAATAGTTTCAGTGATTTTGAATACTATTTACCTCGCAATAAGAAGACTGTGTTTCAGTAGTGAGAGAGGCTATTAAGCAATAGATCTCCCTAGAAGTTAACAAAAATCTAACCACCCACCCATCCCTGGCTGAGATCAAACAGGCATGCTTCTCGTATCATCCTACAAGGCTTCTGGCCCAGATGGGTTCTATTCCAGTTTCTTCTAGTCCAATTCGAAAACATGGGGACCAAGGATAATGGAAGGTTTCTTCAAGACAGATACCCTACCACGACACATCAATAATACACATTTCAGGTTCATTCCGAAGATCCTAAGCCCAAAAGCAATGGCTGACTATAGGCATATCTCTCTCTGAGATGTGTACTACAAGATTATAACTAAAATTTTAATCAAAAGGCTATAATCAACTCTGTGAAACATTTTTCTGAAAATTAGTCAGCGTTTGTAACCAACAGAGCCATCGCGGACAATGTGTTGGTTACACAAGAAGTACTACTACATCAAGTCCTCATGTACAAAGAAGGGATGCTCCAATGCTGTAAAACAGATATGAGCAAAACCTAAGATATGCTGGAATGAGATGTAATCAAAGAGGTGATTACACAACTAGGATTCTACCATAAATAGATAAGTAATGCAATATATTACAACAGTCTCACATTCTTACCTTATTAATGATACACTCTCACCAAACATCTTCATTCTTTGTAGTGAAATTTTATTCAGCCTATGCAACAACACACATAAATCATTTAATCTTCGCTGATGACACCATGTTTTAATGTCATTCAGATAAACAAATTTCTGATGCTCTACAAAAAATCATAATGAATTATGAGCAAGCACCTGGTCAACTGATCAATAAACAGAAATCAACAATCACATTCTCATCCAAAACACAATGGGACACACAAGAAAGAAAAAAAATCAGCTAAGAATCCAACTAGAAGGGGGACTAGGGAACTATCCGGCCTAACAGAACATTTCAGAAAAAGTAAAAAATACCTTTTCACCCTCATCATTGACCAGATTCGACAAAAAGCCCAGTCTTAGTCTTCTAGATTCCTCTCAACTGTGGGCAAACTCACAATGTTGAAATCAGTGCTCTCAGCAATGCCAACCTATTCCAAGTCATGCTTCAAAATCATTGTGTAAAAAAATTCAGTCTCTCCTTACACAGTTCTAGTTGGATGCAAAGGAAGGTGAAAAAGAGATCTGCTAGATCTCATGGAAGAAGCTGACAACAGCAAAAGCCAAAGGTGGCTTAAGGTTCAGAGAAATTCAAAATTTTCATAACATTTTTCTGAAAAAATTAAGCTGGCAAATCCTAAAAATCCTGACTGCCTCCTCAGCAGAACCCTCCTCCCAAAGTACTGCCATATAATATCTTTCCCGGACTGTCTTGTGTCCACTTCGGCTTTCCAGATATGGGGTAGGATCTGTGTTTGTAGAGATTTTATCTAACAAAAACTCGGTAAAGTTATTGGTGATGGGAAAGAAACAAGAGTTTGGGTTGAGGATTGGCTTTCCTTATACACAAGAGCAAAACCTATAGGTCCCTCATCAGGCTGAGAGTGGAAGATCTCATTAATTCTCTAATGATAGGTTGGGACATTGAAAAGATCCGTACAATGATTCCTGCATATGAAGTAGAAATTCTCCAACTTCGACCAAGCAAGAAAGGAGCAACAAATGAATTAACGTGGCTAGCTATAACTTCAGGAAAATACACCACCAAATCCAGTTACTATGATGTTCCAAAATATATTGACACATAATCCAATACCACTATACTTAACACATATAAATTGTAAGATTTCTATGGAAGACCCTACATAATGCCTTTTTGCCATTGTGAAAAACATACAGAGCAGAAGGAATCAATCCAACAGCTAAATGTATTCACTATGGGGCAGATGAATCAACTAATCACCGATTTCTTCTATGTCGTTATGTACATCAAGTATGGGAAATGGCACCACTGAAGTAGCATGTGGATCTTTCCCAAACCATCGAATCCTTGCAGAAGTGTCTACAACAGTGATATGCTTACCACCAACATGGGTAAGTGAAGGTCACCACGCTTCTTAGATCATGTGGACCAACCAAATAGCACAAAACCAACAAATGTTTAATGACACACAAATCTCATCAAGGGACACGATGGAGCAAGCAGTTAAACTAACACGAGAATGGTAAAATGCACAAGAAAAACCAACCTTCACCTCGTCTGGTATGATCTATTGGAGGAATCCAAATACAGAATCTGATACCATTTTGTCTCTATTGATGATGCTTGAAAAGAGGAAGAACGAATCAACTGTTTTGGATGGATATTCAAAGATCAGTTGAAAAATATAAAGATACCAAGGAGGCTCAGCCAAAGCCCACATTTGATCGCCTCTAATGACGGAAACGCATACCCTCGACTTAGGTATCCACTGAACTAAGGAACTGAGCTTCACCAGACTTGTTATTACATCTGATTCACAAGAGCTTATCAATGCAAGCGACAAGAAGATCTATCTGAATGAACTACATGAGATTCAACACAATACCCTATTTCAGTGTGCAACTTTTACTTCTGTTTCTTTCAATTATGTACCAAAAGAGAGTAACTGCATAGCTGAACTTATTGTGCATTATCCATGCCATGTTGAGTAAGCTTATTTTTCAATTAATTAATCAGCTTTTAAACCAAAAAAAAGTATTAACTAATATTTAAAGTCTTAGTATTATTAATTAATTTATAGGTTTAACTCTAGAAACAATGTAAGCTATATACTTGAGAATCTTAAGCAATATTCAATTCAAAAACTAAGAGTCGTACCAAAAACAACCAAAAACTAGCAGAAAGATTCAAAGAACACAATCCTTCGCAAAAATCACAGCATAGAAGCAAATTTCTGAAGTGAAAGCCGAATCATCAGATAAGTCACATGACGATACGACCAGAAAGTCCAGATTAATCAATCCTTCTAGTTCAACACAAATCTTCACATGTTCTTGTAATTTATTTTCAGTAAGTAAATGGTGCATAAAAATCAACACCGTATAAAATGTTAAGTCCAATGGATAACAACTCTCAAGTCTCAATGAATGTCAATCTTTGTCGGTCTCAGATGATGCAGCCTTTCCAGAGTACTTGTTTCGCCAAACATGTTTATTCTTCTCAATAGTGTTATGATTTTGTGAAAATTCAGTAAGCCCTTGTCTGAATGCTCCAAGTGTAACCCCATCACCAACCAAGATGCTTGTGACCCCCATTTTCGAAACCTGTTTACACATTTACACAGCAAAAAGATTTAATCTTTAGTACCCACAAAGCAAAGGAACAAAAAAAAACATATGCAATGTAAGCTCAATTAGTTATTTCTTAACTGATTTAATGTTCCGGTCCTCATCATCAAAGAAGAGCATCCCAGTAAAAGGCACTCCTGTCTTTGTATGTATCTTCTGAAAATGTTCTGTCTTGTGATTCCAACTTGAATATATTTCCTGCAAAAACAATCCCAAAAGGATAATATTTAGCTAAACACAGAGAGACAGAAGGAGACAACAACAACAACAAGAACCAAGTTTCAAAACGAACCTTGGCGACGAACATAGACTTGATGTTCAATTTGTCAATGAATGTGTTAGCAATATCTGAAGTAGGAGATCTGGAAGCAATAGCCATTTCAATTCCTTTCTCTTTCAAAGCACTCAATATGCCTTTTGCTTGTGGATACAAAGACGGCATTTCGCGTTTCGAACGACATTCACTAAAATGAACAAACATTAAAACGAATGCACAAGATTCATAGAGTCCAAAGCAAATCAAAACATTAAAAATAAAATTCACACACATACATTAAAACTAATGTAAAAGATTCCTAGAGACCAAAGCACCATTGGAACTTTATATAAAAAAACGAACTTTGGGATCATCACTATGCAGATTGTTCAAATTCTAAAACTTGAGACAAGCCTAAACTCAAAATGGGCCATTACAGACTAGAGTTACAATCTCTTTGAAAGAATTAATTCACATATTGAGACAAAACTCAAACTCTAGAGACCATTCGAGATATATTTTGTCTTGATAAATCAAACAAGTTCCAATATAAGAAAGACAACACATATTACCAGTAAAAAGGCCCGAGAGTATAATCAACATTCAAAAACTAAAATTAAAGGATTCCTAGAGACCAAAGCAATCGAACTTTATCAAGACAAAAAAACAAACAATACAAACAAGTTCGAATTCTAACTTAACAAGCCTAAACCCAAAAGTAACCATACGAGACTAAAGTTACAATCTTTTGGACAAATTAATTCACAGATTGAGAAAAGACTTTACAAAAGTAATGTTAAAGATTCCTAGAGACCAAAGCAAATAAAAACAAACGAAGTTTGTGATCAACACTTTTGCAGATTGTTCGAATTCTAACTAAAGACAAGCCTAAACCCAAAATGGACCAATGGAGACTAAAGTTACAATATTTTGGAAAAAAAACTCAAACCCTAAAGACAAATTACACTCTCAATTGATATATTCTAAATTTGAGGATGGAGATGAAGAGGAAAGACAAAGACGTTACCAGTAAAAAGGCCAGAGAGTGTAATCAAGATCAAAGACGACAAGTCTTGGAAGAATTTGAAACATTCCAATTATTTGCATCGCTTCATCTTTAACTTTCTCTTCCGCCATCTTCCCGGAGAACAGAGCCGAGGAC
>KE155583.1:0-11633 GCA_000411075.1 Sisymbrium irio | reverse complement strand
GGGGGGGGGAGATGATGTGATCATGGACCAGCTTGCGGATCAAAGCATGAAGAACAAGGACCAAGAGGATGATCTGATCGTGCCAAACATTCTTATGTTGTCATGGAAGCATTCAGAAGGTCTCGGGGAAAGCTTGAACAGCCAAAACACACTTACTTCCATTCAAGCCATTCCATCTTCAAATTGATCATCATCTCAGCAAGTGCTACTTGTGGGTGCTCTTTTTCCCTTGATTTTTTTTGTCGCTTTTGGGTTTTCCAATCAAGGTTTTTAGCGAGACCTCTTGTTTCACTTCTCATCTCTTAGATGATGATCATGGCCATGCTTATTCCTCTTTGGACCGGCAACATCTCTATCTTAGTTTATCTTTAGACTATGATTTATATTTCATTAAGTTTAGGCGCGTCTTAGTCCTTTATGTTGGTCTTTGGCATATGGGAGCATGTTCCATTTAATGCATTTTGAGTTTCAAAAACACTTGGGAATGTCCAAGACTTTTCCTATTTATGTTGGTCGTGAGACTCAGAAAACCTAATAAATCTTTTATGCAAATTTTCTTCTTGTTCTCTCTTTGACTGTGTGCAAGCTTGAGTGATCTGTTGGTGTGTAATATCCAACGCCCAAGAGTAAATAAACCGGTGTGTCATATCCGATTTGTTTACTTAGGAGTATCAGGAGACGAGCCATATCTCTTGTGTCACCATTCAATCCACAAACCTTGATAAACTTGAGTCTTTGATTCGTTTATGCAAGGATCTATCCAGTTCCATCAAGAGTTCTATCCTAGGATCAGTTCAACATAGTAAACTAATGTGTGCCAACACAGATCCCTCGATGAATTATCAAATCAAGAGTCCAGATGAATTTACAGGGGATGAGGGAGAGGTGGAAGATTATCTTATCGAGGGTGAAGTCTTGGATGTTATAGAGAAACATATATTTTATAACTCACACGTTTTAGGTGTGACTAAACAGGTCACTATGCTTATAATTATCCTGATCTTCTACTTAAATTACAAGAAGCTCAAGAAACCGAGAAGGAAACGCATGATGTAGATGAACCATGCTGCAAGGTAGTCTATATGAATGGAAAACATTGTGTACCTAGCAAATTCGAAATAAACATCGATGGAGAGATATTTGGTATCTCTACAATGGGGATAACAACCATATGACTAGAGACAAAAGATATTATGATAAGTTCGATCTGTCTGTCACTGGAAAAGTAAAGTTTGGAGATTGATTCACGAAATGATATCAAAGGAAAAATGATTATTGCTTTTATTGATCTGAATGGAAAACCAAGGATAATGATTGATGTCTATTTTATCACGGGCCTAAAAAGCAGCATCGTTAGTCTTGGCCCAAGCCCTAAAAGTAAGATGTGATATTAGACTTAAAAAAAGGACACTTGACAATGCAAGATTGTGATGGAAAGCTTCTTGTCAAAGCAAAAATGTCTCTCGACTATATAAAGTTAGAATGGGTTTAAAAGAAAATGTGTGTCTATCTAACAAGCATAAGTGAATCAGGTATGGCATGTGAGGATGGGGCATTTGAATTTTTCCACTTTGAACTCTATGATTGATAAATAACTTTTTCATGAAGCTCCTAAAACTACACTTGAGAGAGAACTTTGCAGCTCGTGCGCTTGAAAAACAAACACGACGAGATTTTCCACAAAAATCACTTTTTAAGAAACAAAGAAGCTTGAACTTATAAATAGCGATATTTGGAAACCTATTAATAGATACATCTTTGTTCAGGAAATAAATACATCTTTATTCTTGTTGATGACTACTTACGTATATGTGGACGATTCTATTAATAGGAAAAAGAGATGCTTTTCAAAAATTCTCGACTTTAAAGGAATGGTGGAGAAAGAATCAGAAGAAAGAATACAAAATTTAAAAACAGACAGAAGGGGATTATTTGAATCTCTTTAATTTAATAGTTTTTGTGAAGATTCCGGCATTAAAAAACATGTTACTGCTCCTTATACTACACAACAAAAAGGAATAGTGGAGACACAAAACAGAACGCTGATGGAGATGGTGAGAAGCATCTTGAAACACATGCAAATGCCAGACTATCTATAGGGAGAAGCATTAAGACACTCCACTTATCTTCTAAATAGAATGTCAACTCCAGCTCTTATGTATAAGACTCTGTATGAATTCTTTCTAGGCAAGAGAACAACTATTGAGCGTATTTGGATCTTTGGCTGCATTACATATGCTAAGGTGGACACACTACATCTAGAGAAGTTAGATGACTAAACATGGATATTCGTCCACTCAAGAACAGAACCAGGATCAAAAGCCTACCATCTATTTAATCCATAATCAAGAAAATTTATCGTAACACGTGATGTTATATTTGATAAAAAAAAGGGTAGAACTAGAATATTAATGATGCAACAAGAGACAGTAGAGGAAGCTTGGGAATCATGGTCACACAGAAGGGGAGGAAGATGCCGAAAGAGGGCAAAACAATGAGGACAGAGAACCGTTAGATAATTTGAAAATTAGAAAAATTGAAAAGACATATGAACAAGAAACACAAGATATAACTTTGGTTATATTAAGAATAACACAAAGTCAGAGCAATAAACCAAAGTATCTCAAAGACTATGTGTTACTTACTGAAGATGAAGGTGAGTTGTTGTTATTATGTCTAAACAATGAACCAATAAGTTTTTATAACGCAAAAAGTCATAAGGATTATATTTATGCTTGCAATGAAGAAATCAGTTCTATTTAAAGGCTTAAAACATGGGTCTTGTAGATCTACAGGTGGGAGCAAACCAATTGGTTTAAAATGGGTATTCAGTCTAAAAAAATCAGATGGAAGTATCAACAAGTACAAAGTTAGACTCATTGTTAAAGGGTATGTACAACAGTGTGGAGTAGATTTTTAAGAAGACTTCTCATCCATCTTGCAGCCTCACACGGATGGGAAATACATCATATTGATGGTAAAACAACATTTCTTTATGGAGAAAAAAAAAAGTGAAGATGAAGTTTATAAGGTCAACAAATTATTGTATGGCCTGAGACAAATACCAAGACCTTAGAATAATAAGCTAAACCATATTCTTTTAGAGATACGTTAAGTGTTCTAAGGAACAATCAGTCTATCGAAAGAAAGCTGGAAAACATCTCCTGGTGATAGGTGTTTGTCTCAATGACTTATTTGTCGTAGGGATAAATCTAGATGTTATTAATAAGTTCAAAAATGAGTGGCATCAAAGTTTGAGATGAATGATCTTTGGAGATTAACATATTATCTAGACATTGAAGTATTCCAACATGAAGATAGAATTACATTGAATCAGATTCGTTATGCACAAAAGATCCTTGAAGAAGCTGGAACGAAAGACTGTAATCCAGTCCACACGCTTATGGAGACTGGATAAGCCGAGAATAAGAAAGATATTGATGCAACAGTTTTTTTTTAAAAACGTCGGATGCCTTTGATGTTTAGCTTCACACAAGACTACAATTGTCCTATTGTGTAAAAGTACTAAGCTGGTACATGCAAAGTTATAGAGAATCATATGGAGTGGAAATGAAACAATGATTGCGATATTTTAAATTATTTACAACTCTTGGACTGTCTTTTGAAATATCAAAAACACCAAAGCTCGTAAGCTATATTGATAGTAGTCACAATGTTGATCTCGGATGATGGTAAAAACACCACATAACAATTTTTTTTTTTTTATCTTGGTGAAAGTCCGGTTACTTTGTGTTCTAAAAAACAAGATGTTGTAGCTTTATCCTCTTGCAAAGCCGAGTTCATAGCTGGTAGTAAAGCAGCAAAGCAACCAATCTAGTTACATGTTTTTCTAAGTGAGATCTCGGAGCATCGTGTGAGAAAGTTATTATACAGATTTATAATCAGTCTGCAATTGCTCTAACGAAGAAGCCTTTGTTTCACGACTGGAGTAAGCACATACATATACAATTTAATTTTGTAAGAGAATGTGTTTAGAGTGAACAAATCGAGGTGGAGCATGTTAAACGACTTCAAGCTTAAAGGAGAGAAACTTAATATTATTATTTGAGAAGTATATTTATAAAAATGCTTTAAAAATATATTATTTACCATTCATGCAATTGAATTTTGTTTGGCAACAGATTTAATAGGATTAAAATTATAATTGCATTAGTTTACTTAATTTAATTAATAATATATATTTATTAATAAAAAAAATAATTTAGAAAGTATGTAACTAATTACATAAATGTTAAGATTTGAATAAACTGAATAAAAAATAATGGAAACTCTCCAATTATAAATATAAAATCTAATTAATTAAGATTTGATACCAAACTTAAATTTATTCTCTGTATTGATTACCCCAAATATTTAAAATTAGAGATTTGTAGTTTAAAATTCAAATATTTTAAAAAATAAAAATAAACAATTAGAAAATACATCTCATAAACATATTCGTACAAACATAAACTAATTTGTAATAGTGTAGCTATAAATTATAATTTATAAAATATTTACCCAATTATAATTTATACTTCATACAAGTGTAGGTTAATCACTAAATTTTCTTAAAAAAAAGAGAGTAAATTCTAGATTTTGAAAATAAAGACTTCTGAAAAATATACAATCAACAAATAATACAATATTTATAATTTCTAAACTATTCACCAAAACAAAATATAGTTCACAGATAATACAATTCTTCCAACAGAACAAATAAATGAACTCATATAACAAACAAAATTAGTTAATAAATTAATTATCTACATAAGATATGTTACTATCATTGATCATGATTCTTGAATATTGATAAAAAAAAAACTTAATTCTGCACGTTAAAACTGGTAAAATCCTATTGTTAAGTGAAGTTTGAGTTATAAACAATCATAAAAAATTAGGATTATGAAATATATTTTGGAAGTTATCTAAACGTAAAAATTTATTCTTACCAAGAAAATGAATTTTATTTAGATCTTAAGCCTATAATCCTTTCGAGAGAATTTGAGAGATTGTGGGTTTTTAATTTTTGAGTAGGTTTTTAAAGATAATAAAAGATTAATTCTTTATTGATCTTCTGTTTATCCTTTTCTCAGTATTCTGTAGTTAAGACATAAAAACACTAGAGAGGCACAATGTTGGAGCTAAAAAGCCACCAGAAGTTGGCACGAAAAACCAGAAACGACGGAGGAAACTTAGAGAAAAAGTGAGAGATTTTTTATTCTTCTTTGATTAAGTATAATTATTAGTCTTGTTGTCTGAATGGTTTATGGAGAGTTAAGTTTCTTCTGAAAAGGAGATTTAATTTTTTTTTTGTTTTTTTTTATCTCATTCTGATTGATTTGAGGATATATCTAGTAGAACATAATTTTTTAGAACTAGTTCTCTTTCTTTCAAGTTATTTCCATTTTCAATTTATGGTGAAATCAAGCTCAACTCAAAAAATTGATGACCTAAAGTAAAGATATGTAGTATATGGCATATGATTCAATCTCGCCAAGGATATGAAAAGAATAAGCATCAACAGTAGATAAATATAAAGTTGAAGTTTCACTGACAGAAATTATGGGCGATCTGAATGTTTTTGTGGTGGTGGCTACATTTTGAGCTGAAGATTGGCGGTGTCAAAGATTGTAGTGGTGGTGAAGTGTCCAACAGAAATGCTTAAAAGACGCATTGCACTTTTTTGTTATTGTTATTTTGTGTGTTTGATAAATGTTTGAAGCAGTAAATTTGGGCTTTGTTTATGTATTATTTTGACTTAATGAAATACAGGGAAAAAAAAATTAGAACGAAAGAAGATATAGTTTATTGTAAAAATAGTTTAATTAGCCATTTGTTAAAATATAATATATTAAAAATAGTTAAACTATTTGTAAAAATTATAATATTTTAATAATTATCTCCTTTTTATTATAATATAATATTTTCTATAAATTATTTATGTTAACTTAAACATTTAAATTTTTATAATATTAAATTTAAGTAAAATGAAATCAAATGTGATAGTGACTCTTGGTGCTCATTGGAAATTTTGGATTTTTTAATTAATTCTTTATAATTAGACACTTTTTCTCTTTCCATCTTTGCCACATGTCCTTTTTAAACGTAATGGGCTCTCCTTTTTTAAATATGCTGTCTTTTTAAAAATCTTCCATCGTGTGATAATAATAGACATATATTCCACATTTTCTATAATACTCAAACGGAAATAAGAATGCTTTAAACAATCAACTTTGCAAAAACAACTCTACGTAAACAAGATATGGTGCAAAACTTTACGCTTATTATACTGCATACTGCATTATATATATATAATATAGCTAACCGCCATCTGTTATAGTTAATGTCGGTCGTAAAAAACATAACCAAACCTGAGTTAGTAAATAAAATAAATATAAATCTAAACACGTAACATTGATGATCTCTAACAGTCTTTCTCTTCTTTTCTAATTCCAGTCATGAAATTAAATAACAGTGGACAAGCAGATGATTAAAATTCAAACAAAGATATGTTTCTGAAGATGTCATGTTAATCATCGCAGAGACAGTCCATTTTATAAAAATCCACCCCCTCATTCGGCACTACTACAGAAGAGATACTCAATCTTCAAATACATGGAATACGATAATTAGCAAAATGAGCTTAACAATAATGCCCAGTGATGTATTAGAGTAAGAAAACAAAAAAAATCTAATAAGAAGAAGCCCACGGTTGTTGTTACCCTCGACATGTACTTAAAATTAGACCAAAACCATAAACATCGATGAATTTACACAGTGGAGCTCTTCCTTTCTAATTCCGTACATGTAACAAAATAAGAAAGGACAAAGAGAAGAATAAAATACTTACCTATGTTTATGATAATGGCCTACTGATTATCGCAGTCATGGTCCATATTATAAACTCCAGCTCCGCCTTCTGCACCAGTCTAGAGTAACTCCCAAAACTTCAAAAAAGGACTAGGGAAATTAGCGAGATGGGCTTCACTACAATTACCAAATAGGTAATTGGAGCAAACAACAGAAAATGAAATCGTCAAAGTAAAAAAGCCCACGGTGATATTTAAAAAAAACTTAATTAAAACGGTTTTAACATAATCAAGAGTTGGTGTTGGGCAAAATATTCAAATCTAAGAACTGAAGCTCTGGCCGAAGATCTGGCGATTCACTCGGCCCTCTCGCATGCTTTGACGCAAGGAATCAGCAGAATCTGCCTTCGATCTGACGCTCTTGAAATCATCCGAGCATTGAACTCGCGAGAGAACATCAAAGAACTCGAGGTAATCTTCTTTGATATCCAATCTCTCGTGGAATCTTTCCAGTCTGTCACGTTTGAATATGTTCGTCGATCGGACAATCTCAAAGTCGATAGATTGGCTAAATCCTTCTTAGTTTCATGCTCTATCTCTATATTGGACCTTTAGCCCAGTGGGCCTTATCTTAATGCATTTGACGTTCAAAAAAAAAAAAGAACTGAAGCGGCCAACTTTCCAGTGTCCAACTTTATGGTACGCTATTAAAATCCAGATAAAAACTTTCTGATCCACACCACGATATCGATTTAATCCTTACAACAAATACTCATTACTCTACACTTAATGGCTCCCATAACGGTGAATCTCAAAAGACATCTTCTATCTACAACTCTATATAATGAAGAAAAGTAAAACAAACGAAGAGTAAGAATTATCAACTGCAGATATGGCCAGGGAGACGACTATGAAAAAAAGAATGTATACGGCGGAAATAGAAGATCCGTTCAAACGAAGTAGACAAGGCACATGTACAATTGTCCCAGCTGGCGAGTCCTCAACAAGTAAGAAATTTCTTTAACATAATGTACTCTATTTGCAAAAACTCATCAACCACTCTATGAATTATAGGCAGAGGGCTGACTACAGAGCAAGGGGAAAAGTCTTTGCTTCAAACTCGAGGTAACACAACACACTAAATCTCTACACGACAACGATAACATGCATAATAGTTTTATATAAATGGTCTGGATAAATATGTTTGAAAAACAGAAATGCAGAAACAAGCCAGACAAAAAAGGATGAAAAATAAATAAACCTCCCATATGCTTATAAGCAAAACATAGATACATATATGAGAAAAATACAGGAAATACTGAAACATATATATTATACAAAATAAAAAAGGAAAAAAGGCCCCGCGCGTGCGCAGGATGGTGAGCTCTACTAGTGGTTTTAATTATTGAGAAACTTTCAAATGAAAGAAAAATTTTAAAACTTTGAAAAAACAATAAAATTGACAATAGTACTGTTTACAGCTGTATCTTTAAGGTGCATCTAGCTACAAATTTAAGAAACATTTAGAAAGCAAAACCAGCTAAGAAATATATGTTAAATTTGCAGATAAACATAGCTTTTTAATTCCTAACAAACAAATATATAAATAATACTGTTTACAGCTGTATCCTTCAACTAGTAATATTATGTCCAACATTAGTTTTAAAAAATATTACAATAATTTAGTGGTAAAAATTTATTTTATATAAACTATCACTACAAATTACAAATGTAAGACAAATAGCTTACATAAAATCTTTCCATTTTAATATGAAATTTTAAAAACAACAATTATATATTTAATGGTAACTTTTTAAAATTTATCAAAATAGAAACAGATATATTTATCTATGATAATTTTAATTAAAATATTGGTTGTTCAAGAGCATGCATTATGTCGGATTTAAACCCGGATGATGACATAGGGATATACTAATACAAAAAATTACTTTTATAATTTCAGTGTTATAATCTTTTTTTTGTTCAACAACTAAAATACATTTGACAAAGTATATCAAACTGGCTCCTTAATCCATCTTGGTGATTGCGAACCAATGTGAAACGCTTATGAAGTGAGAGTTCTAACACTGCACGCTGGTTTGTCTGCTTTAACCTTTTTTGCACGTGGAATCAGCTTAATGGAAAATGAGTTAGAAAACTCCTTCCATATATTGAACTCCTCTATGTGCATCGTGAAAGTCAGCCATTCTTCCGGATTAGACACTAACTTCACCAAGTCCGAGCACTATGTAGCAAATACTATATGCTGATAGTTGAGATCTTTCATACACTCCATTACCCAGAGTAAAGCTTCAAACTCTGCATGTAACGGTGTTAAACTTGCTCCATTATTCCGAGACCCCATCCTTCTTTATGTTTCCCCTTCTTTTGTACAATACCAACCCTGACCTGAACAGATATCTGCGAATTTTCACGAACCATCTATATAACACCACCATACATCATGTTCCACAATATTAGCTTGTTTTAAACAATGTTGTACTTTATTCCCAGTACCTAACAATTGAGCCTCCTCCCATATTCTACCTTCTGTTTCCGCAATATTTAGAATTTCATCGTATTTACTGTCTTTATTGTGGAATACCTTGTCATTCCTACTTTTCCATAAATACCAAAGTATCCATGGGAAATAGCTATTTTCAGTTCCTTTTGGTACACGAAAATAGGTGATCTAAATTTGTGAACACCGACAAAGTCGGAAAGATTTGAGGATATGAAGGGATTTTTGAAAGAACCCAAGTTTGAATCGCTGGAGTGCATTCAAAAACTACATGATTTATTGTTTCTTCCTCTGCTCTACATCGGGGACACTGAGCGTCACAACTTATACCTCGTGAGTGTAGATTCTTTGTAACCGATACTCACCCGGATAAGATTTGCTACATAAAATATTTTATTTTTGCTTGACATTTAACTTTCCAAGTAAAGGCCAAAAGGGGTTTAATGTGTGGGCCATACTCAATTTTGGTAATTTCTGAGTCAGGAATCATCTGTTCGGTCTCATATCCTGATTTGATTGTATATTTTCCATTTTTGTGTGTAGTGCCATCCATAGATATCCTCTTTTAGTACGCGACTAAGTGGTATATGTTTGATTATATCAGCATCCTCAGGGATGATGGTTGCCTCAATCAAGGATATATTCCATGTACGAGTCTCTGGGTCAATTAAATTGTTGACAGTGAAGGGAGGATAAGTTCTAAATTTACATGTTGCTGATCTCGGGCGAGAGGCGGGGATCCAAGGATCATGCCATACTGAAATGGATGTATCAGACTCCACCCTTTTGATTAGCCTTTTTTTAACCAGAGATCTAGCCGAGACCATACTCCTCAAACCATAGGATGGAGAGTATACTCCAATTGGATCCAGAGGGTTTGAGTTTCAGTATTATCTTCATTTAAAAACTTTTGCAAAGAGAGAATCCGGTTTTTCAATCAGACGCCATAATTATTTTTTAATAACGCCGAATTTTTGTCCTCAATTATTCGAAGACCCATACCACCATTGTTCCTTTCCCAACACATTTTATCCCATGATGCCAATGCATTCCCCTCTGGTTTCCACTTGTGCTCCACCAAAATTGTGCAATTGCACTTGTGAGTTTTCTCATTACTTTTTTAGGTAGTCTAAAACATGACTTGACATGTGTCGGTAATGCCGTCACAACTGATTTGATTAGGACTTCCTTTCCTCCTTTGGTTAAAAATATTACAGTCCAATTATTTACTTTGTTATGAAACCTATCCTGTAAAAAACTGAAAATTTGAGTCTTTGCACCACCCAAACTCTCTGGAATCCCCAAGTATGAACCCATGCCACCAAGATTAGAAATACCTAACATTTGTTTAATTTTCTCTTTAGTTTCATCTGTTATCTTGTGTCCAAACTGTAGAGATGTTTATCAAAGTTTATTAGCTGCCCATATGCGATCTTGTAGTCCTTAAGGATTTTTAATAACACCAAACATTCATCTTTATTCGCTTGGCAGAACAAAAGACTATCATCAGCAAAAAGGAGATGAGAAATAGGAGGCCTTTCCTGTGCTATCTTTAAACCGGTTATCAATTTGTCCTGTTATGCTTTTCGAATATTTGCGATAAAGGCTTCATTACATAAAATGAATAGATAAGGAGATAAAGGATCCCCTTGCCGTAAGCCTCTCTTAGGAGTAATACTACCTTTTGGCAGACAACTGAGCAGTACTTTAATACTGGACCGATGATATACACCACATGATCAAATTTATCCAAGTAGACGAGAATCCAATCTTCCTTAAGATATTCTCTACAAATGACCATTCCACGCGGTCATATGACTTATGTGGGAACTGGAATTCGCACAATGTATTTTAAGAAAGTAATTCGATTATTGGATCCCGAAACTTCTGTGATTGAGAAACTAAAATAAAAAGATAAAACTAAAATTGAAAAGATGGATTTTATTATCGAAAAGTTTTCTCGTACAAAGGACGAAATAAGCAATAAAGGAAAAGTCGTAAATTGCTTAAAAACCTTAAGTACGAAAAGTATGCGAAAAGAATTCTGCCCTATAAGCTTTACATCAATAACTATTTATATGGACGATTTTGAGCCTAACCTAGCCAAATTCCCGATGTGGGAGTCTATGTCTTCGTTTTTCCCACCGACTTTAAGGAATCTTCGAGAATCTTCGGGAATCTTCGAGAATCTTCGGGAATCTTCCATCGGCTCGGCGTTGACTTCCTGGTTAAACGACTTCTTTGATTTGATTCTTAGGTTTGATTTAAGTGAACGTTTCACCGTTTCGATAGATAAAACT
>KE155582.1:51932-65006 GCA_000411075.1 Sisymbrium irio | reverse complement strand
CGATGGAATGTATGAAAGCTCTGCAACTTCAAAAGGTAATTTTTGCTACAGATTGTTCGGACTTGGTGAAGATTCTATCTACCCCGAGAGATTGGCCGGCTTTCACGACACACATAGAGGAATTTTATATATGGAAGGAGTTTTTCAACCCATTTGCCATCAGGTTAATTCCATGTGCAAAAATCGCAAAGGCGGATAAGTTGGCACGCAGTGTTAGAGTTCTCACTTCAGAAACATTTCACGCTGATTCGGCACCACCGAGTTGGATTAAGGAACCATTCTGATTCATTCTAATTTTCTTGTAATTGTTGACAAAAAAAAAACCAACAGTTATAAAATAATAATTTATTATACAGGTGGATATCTCAGCCATTATAACAGAATAAATATTAATTATATATATATATAACTGTATTATAGAATGATCGTCTTGATAATGTATCATAATAATAATATTAATTTAGTATATCGATGAATTTAAATAAATAAATAAACTTTATATCCACAAAATGTTGGGAATCTTATAATAAATAGAAATGAGTTAGAGAGAAAATATGTGAATGTTTTATAACATGACGAAGATATGAAGTTATGAAAATGTGTTTTCAAACGAATAAATACGTATTTTTATATAGAACAAATAAAGAGAAATTTACTATATAAATAGTAACAGTAGAATCTATTTTTAATCTTTTTCTTTCCTACTCTATTCTTGTTTCACATCTCTTATTTTCTTCCTTAATATTCTGACTTTTGTAACAGTATTTGATTATTTTTATTTTATATAATGATTTCATTAAACTTACAGTAATAAGATTGACATTGTAATATTATATACTTTTAAAGTTTACTGCATTAACCAGTTATTTATTATACTAAGAAACTTGATATTATATACGTTAAAAATTTGTCCATATTAGCTTGTTGAGAATGAACTTATTTTCGAGTTGTCCGTTTCCAGAATCTAAAATGTGGCTGGTGCTTCCGTTCGATTTGAGGATTACACGACGGAAAGTATATGACTGATGGAATGCTTTTGTGTGAGCTGGTTGGTGAACCAGTTCTGGCCAGCTACGTACGGGCAACGAACCTTCTGTCACATTTATTTTTTTATTAATTTACTATTTGACAGCTAAACCTTTGTGCTCACTCAGTTTTGATTAAGTTCGATTTGGAAGGAAACTGTAAAACTTGATTTTTGATTTGTTTATTAACATTTGTTATTCTTTCGATTTTTCTTTTGTCTATTGTTAAAGGATTTTGTCTAGAGATATGTCGGAACCGTAGCTATTGGGGACAAAATGCTTTTGAGAGGCATTTTCAAGAATGGCGTCACCAATGTAAATTGTGTGGCTTAGGAATCCTAGACAGAGAGAAGAACTTCGACGGAAGCAAAACAATAGTGGAAGAGTCAAGGAGGGGAATGTATAGATGAGGAAATCATCAAAGAGAAGAACTCAAATCAATCTCCCGCAGGTGTAGCAATTCCACCTCCACGTATCAGAAGAAGGCTTGAGAAACTCGCACTTATAGTTTCTAAATCAGCGTTGGAGCATGAGAAATTGATCATAGGCGAGTATGGGAAAAATAATCCACAACTTAAGTTTTTGAAGAGCTATGTTCCTTATCGCACGTATTACCAGCATATAATAGAGTTGGTTAAGTCAAAATTGTATTACGGTTTAGTTTGTTAAACCGGTTAGTCAACTGCTATAAAGCAGCTCATTTGTAACAGAAAGACTTAACAAAAATTGGAAATACATTTTTCTCGGATTCTTTCTTCTTAATCACTAACATGGTATCAGAGCAATCGAGCTCGGAAACTCGATCGATTCTGTTTCTTTCTCTTCGTTTGATCCATCTCGATTGATCGGTGATTCTCACGATCGATCATTTCTCTTCGATTGAGCTCGGAAAGTTGTTACAATGGTGATTGTTCGTCGTATGTCGTGTCGCCTTGGCAAATCGACATCTTCGTCGAAATACGTCTCCGCCTCCAACTCCGCCACTGTTAGCTCCGATAGCACAGACGCCTGCAGATTTACCTCTTGACAGTATCCACTCGCCTTTCTTCCTCACTAGTGGTGATAATCCAGGTATTCAGATTATCTCAAAACTTCTTGATGGTATGAACTACGATAACTGGAGTATTGCGATGAAGATAGCCTTGGATGCGAAGAATAAACTTGCTTTTATAGATGGATCTATCGAAAGACCCAATGAATCGCATGCCAATTTCAGAATCTGGTCTAGATGCAACTCAATGGTTAACTCTTGGATATTGAATACGGTTTCTAAGCAGATTTACAAGAGTATTCTCCGTTTTGATGATGATTCAGAGATATGGAAAGATCTATTGATGAGGTTTCACATTACGAATCTTCCCCGATCCTATCAACTAACTCAGCAGATTTGGTCTTTGCAACAAGGTCCTCTTGATTTAGCAACATACTTCACCACCTTGAAAACACTATGGGATGAGCTGGATGGTGCTAATTGTATGGATACTTGTCGTCACTGTGATTGTTGTTCAGCAATGGAAAAGAAAGCTGAACACGCAAAGGTCATTAAGTTCTTGGCAGGATTAAATGATTCATACAGCACTATCATGAAGAAGAATGTGCCTGAACTCTCTGAGGTTTACAATTTGTTGGATCAAGATCATAGCCAAAGAAACATCATGCCTCTTCAGAATGCGACAGTTTTCCAAGTCTCTGCGCAACCATCTGCTAGTACTAATCAAGTGTCTTATGCCCCGAAACAAGCCAAAGCTATGTGCTCTCACTGTGGATATACTGGACACACTGTGGACACTTGCTACAAAATCCATGGCTATCTGGCTGGTTTCAAGCATAAGAACGAGCAGCAGACAGAAAAATCAGGCTACAAAGGAAATGGTTCTAAACCTATGGTTGCACAGTTAGCTCTCGGTACTGGAAATACTGTGACTCATCCAGTGGCTGACATGGTGAACAGTCTCGCAAAAGATCAGATTGAAGGCGTGATAGCATATTTCAACTCCCAGCTACAGACTTCGAATGCTAAGGTGAACTGCATGGCTTCTACTTCAGGTGGAACTATCACTGCATTACCGGGTATGGCTTTTTCCTCCTTAACACTTTGTTTTGTTGCTGCTTTGAGAGCCACAAACAATAGTCTATCCTCTGAGTCTTGGATTGTTGATAGTGGAGCAACTCACCATGTCACTCATGATAGAAATATATTTGAGGAACTGTCAGACAGTGTAAATACCTCTGTAGTATTGTCGACTGGAATTGGAGTGAAGATAGCTGGTATAAGCAGAATAAAGCTGAATGAGTACTTGGTCCTGAACAATGTCCTTTATATTCCTGACTTTAGGCTAAATATCCTAAGCGTAAGTCAGTTAACAAGGGATTTAGGATACAGAATCAGTTTTGATCCTGTTTCTTGTATGATTCAGGATCCTATCAAGGGGTTGATGATTGGGAAGGGTGAACAGATCTCTAATCTCTATGTTTTGAATCCGGCAGACATTGTGGAACGGAATCTCCACCAGCCATTTACCTTTTGTGCTAATGTTGTCGTTGATTCTAGTCTCTGGCATAGTAGATTAGGACATCCCTTATTGTCTAAAACTCAGTCTATTCTTGATGTACTCGGTTTGAAACAGATCAATAAAGATTCTTTTCACTGTGAAATTTGTCACCTGAAACGGCTTCCTTTCATCTCAAACAACAATATCAGTAAGAATGCATTTCTCTGTGTCTACTGTTGAAGGTTATAGGTATTTTCTGACTATAGTGGATGATCATACAAGGGTGACATGGATCTATTTGTTGATGAAGTGCTCACAGTCTTTCTCGAGTTTTTGCAGATGATTGAAACTCAGTATCGAACAGTGGTTAAAGCAGTGAGATCAGACAATGCCAAAGAGTTGAAATTTGAAAAGCTAGACAAGAAGAAAGGAATTTTTGCATATCACTCATGTCCAGAGACACCAGAACAAATTCAGTCGTAGAAAGGAAACATCAGCACATCTTGAATGTTGCACGAGCATTGATGTTTCAATCAAAGGTGCTTTTGGAATTCTGGGGAGATTGTGTCCTCTCTGCCGTTTTCACCATCAATCGACTCCCGTCTCCATTGTTGAACAACAAAACCCCCTTTGAGCTTCTTACATCCAAGAAGGTTGATTACAATGGACTACGTGTTTTTGGTTGCCTGGCTTACTACACCACATCGGCAAAGAATCGTCACAAGTTCCAACCAAGAGCACGGCCCTGTATCTTTATTGGCTATCCAGCTGGTTTCAAAGGATACAAGCTTATGGATCTTGAGAATCATACCACTCACATCTCTCGGAATGTCACCTTCCACGAAGATATCTATCCATGTGCTACAGGTCAGACGGAACAATACCTAGACTTCTTTAATACTACTAGTCAGGATAGTGAATCTCCTAGAAATAGTAGTTTAGATAGTCAGGTACCGGTAGCTGAAACTGATGAAATGCCAGAACTTGATCCTACCACAGTAGGAATGGAAACACCGGATGAAAATAGGACGGCTGATGTCAATAGGAGAGCCTCGAAACTGCCTGCTTATCTTCAGGACTACTATTGTAACATCACAGAGTCGGAGACAGAGATCCCTTATCCTATTTCATCCTACATGTCCTACGATAGCTTGTCTACAGAGTACAAAGCTTATATTTGTGCTGTTGCTCTTCATCCTGAGCCAACATCTTTTACTCAAGCCAAGAAATTTGACGAATGGTTAAAGCTATGAATGAGGAGTTGGTTGCTTTGGAAAATTCTCGTACTTGGGATGTCTGCTCATTGCCACCAGGAAAACATGCTATTGGCTGCAAATGGGTCTATAAGATCAAAGTCAATGCAGATGGGAGCTTAGAGAGATATAAAGCTCATTTGGTGGCGAAAGGTTATACACAACAAGAGGGCATTGACTTTGTAGATACATTCTCTCCTGTGGCAAAAAATGACTACAGTCAAGACTCTCCTGGCTGTCTCAGCTGCAAAGAATTGGAGTCTAAATCAATTAGACATATCCAATGCCTTTCTCAATGGTGATCTCAACGAGGAGATCTATATGAAGTTGCCTCCCGGGTACACGCCAAAAGAAGGAGAGAAGTTGCCTCCGAATGCTGTTTGTCGACTTCGAAAATCTCTATATGGTCTCAAACAAGCATCTCGTCAATGGTTCCTCAAGTTTAGTTCTACTCTGCAGCAGTTGGGCTTTACAAAATCTCATTCTGATCATACCCTTTTTATTAGGCATACGGGAAGTATGTCGCTGTGTTGGTGTATGTGGATGATATCATCATTGCCAGTAATGACGATGAGGAGACAGAGCAGCTCAAAGAAGATTTGAAGAAAGCATTTAAGTTGAGGGATCTAGGACCTTTGAAGTATTTCCTAGGACTTGAAATTGCCAGATCAAGCAAAAGCATTTCTCTATGTCAATGAAAGTATACTCTAAGTCTGTTGGAAGATACTGGTCTACTGGCTTGCAAGCCATCTCCGATTCCTATGGATCCTAGTAGTAAGCTTGTTCAGCNAAATTCAGTCGTAGAAAGGAAACATCAGCACATCTTGAATGTTGCACGAGCATTGATGTTTCAATCAAAGGTGCTTTTGGAATTCTGGGGAGATTGTGTCCTCTCTGCCGTTTTCACCATCAATCGACTCCCGTCTCCATTGTTGAACAACAAAACCCCCTTTGAGCTTCTTACATCCAAGAAGGTTGATTACAATGGACTACGTGTTTTTGGTTGCCTGGCTTACTACACCACATCGGCAAAGAATCGTCACAAGTTCCAACCAAGAGCACGGCCCTGTATCTTTATTGGCTATCCAGCTGGTTTCAAAGGATACAAGCTTATGGATCTTGAGAATCATACCACTCACATCTCTCGGAATGTCACCTTCCACGAAGATATCTATCCATGTGCTACAGGTCAGACGGAACAATACCTAGACTTCTTTAATACTACTAGTCAGGATAGTGAATCTCCTAGAAATAGTAGTTTAGATAGTCAGGTACCGGTAGCTGAAACTGATGAAATGCCAGAACTTGATCCTACCACAGTAGGAATGGAAACACCGGATGAAAATAGGACGGCTGATGTCAATAGGAGAGCCTCGAAACTGCCTGCTTATCTTCAGGACTACTATTGTAACATCACAGAGTCGGAGACAGAGATCCCTTATCCTATTTCATCCTACATGTCCTACGATAGCTTGTCTACAGAGTACAAAGCTTATATTTGTGCTGTTGCTCTTCATCCTGAGCCAACATCTTTTACTCAAGCCAAGAAATTTGACGAATGGTTAAAGCTATGAATGAGGAGTTGGTTGCTTTGGAAAATTCTCGTACTTGGGATGTCTGCTCATTGCCACCAGGAAAACATGCTATTGGCTGCAAATGGGTCTATAAGATCAAAGTCAATGCAGATGGGAGCTTAGAGAGATATAAAGCTCATTTGGTGGCGAAAGGTTATACACAACAAGAGGGCATTGACTTTGTAGATACATTCTCTCCTGTGGCAAAAAATGACTACAGTCAAGACTCTCCTGGCTGTCTCAGCTGCAAAGAATTGGAGTCTAAATCAATTAGACATATCCAATGCCTTTCTCAATGGTGATCTCAACGAGGAGATCTATATGAAGTTGCCTCCCGGGTACACGCCAAAAGAAGGAGAGAAGTTGCCTCCGAATGCTGTTTGTCGACTTCGAAAATCTCTATATGGTCTCAAACAAGCATCTCGTCAATGGTTCCTCAAGTTTAGTTCTACTCTGCAGCAGTTGGGCTTTACAAAATCTCATTCTGATCATACCCTTTTTATTAGGCATACGGGAAGTATGTCGCTGTGTTGGTGTATGTGGATGATATCATCATTGCCAGTAATGACGATGAGGAGACAGAGCAGCTCAAAGAAGATTTGAAGAAAGCATTTAAGTTGAGGGATCTAGGACCTTTGAAGTATTTCCTAGGACTTGAAATTGCCAGATCAAGCAAAAGCATTTCTCTATGTCAATGAAAGTATACTCTAAGTCTGTTGGAAGATACTGGTCTACTGGCTTGCAAGCCATCTCCGATTCCTATGGATCCTAGTAGTAAGCTTGTTCAGCATTCCGAAGAACCAGTCTTAGAAGATGGGAGCATCTACAGACGTTTGGTTGGAAAACTGATTTATTTGACCATAACTCGGCCAGATACAACGTATGCTGTGAACCGTTTGTGTCAATTTGCCTCTGCTCTAAAGGATTCTCACCTACAAGCTGCTCTTAAGGTACTGCATTATCTAAAAGGAACGATGGGTCTTGGTTTGTTTTATTCGGCAACCTCTGACCTCACCCTGCAAGCATTCACAGGACTCAAGACGTTCTACCTCTGGGTATTGTATGTTCCTTGGCAGTGCTCTGATTTCGTGGAAATCAAAGAAACAACAGGTTGTTTCACATAGCTCGGCTGAATCTGAATATCGAGCGATGGAGTATGCCTCTCGCGAAGTTGTATGGTTGTATCGCTTGTTGAGAGAGTTCCAAGCACCACAACAATCTGCAGTCGCATTTTACTGTGATTCCACTTCAGCTATTCACATTGCTGGTAATCCCGTTTTTCACGAGAGAACAAAGCACATAGAGTTGGACTGTCACCAAGTGCGTGAAAGGATTGAGTTTGGCTACATCAAGTTACTTCATGTGAGAACTAACAATCAACTTGCTGATATTTTTACAAAACCATTGTATTCTCCTCAGTTTTATTCTCTTGTGGGCAAGATGGCACTCAAATCAATTTACTTGCCATCTTGAGGGAGGGTAATAGAGTTGGTTAAATCAAAATTGTATTACGGTTTAATTTGTTAAACCGGTTAGTCAACTGCTATGAAGCAGCTCATTTGTAACAGAAAGACTTAACAAAAATTGGAAATACATTTTTTTCGGATTCTTTCTTCTTGATCACTAACAGCATAAGTTTACTGAGTACCTTGCTCATCAGAATCAAGACGACGCTACACAAACTAATATCCAACATGCGGGAGCTCTATCTCCACACTATTATGATAATGACTCAGAAACCGATGATGATCGTCCGGATGAATACATGGGTAATCGTCCGGCTCTAGAACCTCACAAGTTTACATATAGACTGCCTGAAGGTATCACACCAAAGGAGCTTGATATTATTAAGCTTGCAGCCGAGGGTTTAGAAATGTTTTATAGTGAGTTTTAGGAAAAGAGGGGTTAATGATCCACATTTTGGGTTTAAGAATAAGCCATTTGAAGGCAGGTTCACTCTTTTCAATACACTCGTCCATGCGTATTAAGTGTTAAATGACCCTCCCCTCCAAGTTTTGAAAGAAGAGCTGAGAAGTAGTGCCGCTGTCCGCTGATGTAGAGACCGTTCTTGAGAATTGTTATCATCGTCTTCAGTGAGATCATTCCCTGAGGGAGCGTGTGGAGAAGAAAGCAAGGGATGTGAGAGCGAAGCCAATAAACCTGGACGTCTTTCAATCAATTCATGGTTGCGGCCACCTCCTCCACCACAACTTTTTTGTATATTTGTGTTGTGTGGATTATGTTTTTCGCTCCAACGCCATGACTTGGGTATATTTGGCAAAGAAACCCGTTACGAACTTTTTATGAACCGAACCGAAACGATATTCAAATGGAATTGAAGATAATCGATAAAAGATTAGATCGAAAAAGTTTCCATCACGATCGCAATTCTTTGTACATCGTGCAAAACCTTTTGTCAAACAAAAAGAAAATTTGCCAAGTATAAAGAGCTTTGCGGAAGAAGCTAAGCATTTATTATGTGTACTTACAAAGTAAAACCTGAAGTTGTGATCATCTCTCTTTGAACCCCAAAGAGAAGCTATTTTGGTTTTCACGAGGTTGCTCCAAAGATACGGATTCGCTGCTGAACCAAAGCTCTGCAGCAAGGACAAGTGACTTTGCTTCCACCATTGTTGTTGCTAGAGAAGAAACTATCGCTGCAACTACCACACACAACTTGATGCGCACACGGAAGAAACACCACCGAGACTTCGTCTTTCATACAGATTATGCACTCTCGGTCATTGTTTGCTTCACTCTCATAAGACCCTTCAAGCTTATCCAGTTCTTCAAGCAGCTTAGCGATGTTTTCGCCTTGAGATTTTTCTGGTTTCCAAACGTTGTTGGGTAAGTGGCTTGAGTCAGTATCTGAAGAGGCTTTGAGCCGAGAAAGCTCTTGCTCAAGTCTTTGGTGATCGTCTTTGTGTCGTTGGAAGTCTAGTTCGATTTTTAAGCGTAGAGTCTCCAGCTTTCTCTTGTTGTGTGACTCAGCTGCTTCTTTTGATCGTTGTTCTTCCTCCACTTGAGCCAGAGCTTGCTCCTTTGCTTTCTGTTCCTGCCCCCTTTTCGCCTGCGAATAACATATCAATCTATACATAAAAAAGAATACGATAGACAAACCAAACATGTATGCGCAGCAAAAATGACCGGAAACAAAAGAAAATATGGACAACAGCGTAGAGAGAGAGAGACCTATCTCATGAAACTTATAAACAGGCATAACAAATCCTTTGGCCAGGTTGTAAAACTCTATCCCGAGATGATATTCATATCACATACCCTAGCAAAGAAATGTGGGAGATGTGGACTATACCTCTTGAATGATCTTTGACGTTATTTGGCATAAGTAACGAACTACCATCTAAGACAGGACCAGCTTGGCAACTAGATGCACGCGCCTCAGACGAGACATGAGTAAATATTTAGAGTCCTATGTAAATGTACTTCCGATAATTCTAGAGTCAAAAAGTTGCAAGGATCTAGAGAACTTGCAGGGTATACTTGAAGAGAATACATGAAGTAACGTACCTCGTTTTCCTTTTCATCCTGTCTGATCTGAGCTAAAACCATATAAAGGGCCTTAATCTTTTCTTTCTCAGCTGTAATATCATCCTTCAACTTCAACTTCCGCTTCTCCCATGCCAAAAGTTTCTTCACGCATTTTTTCTCCTTCTTTAATTCCTCCATGCACGCTTTTTGCGATTCAGATGCACTTAATTTGAGACCTTCCCTCTCTGCTCGGATTTCTGCATTCTGATTCTCAAGCGTTCTTACAATCGCATTTGCTGTGTCACGCTGACAAGTAGCTTTTCTTACAGCGTTTTCCATCTCGGATAATCTCTTCACGGTTGATTCTTCAACAGTTAGTTTCCCTTTTTTCAACATTTGAATACCATCTCTTTCGCTATTCAATGATTTAAGCTCGGTCAGTTCATCGCTGACCTTTTGGGCAGCTTGCATTGCCTTCTTCTGAGCCCATTCTTTCCTTTCCTTTAACTTCTTCTCAAGATCCTTGACCTGATGGAGCAGACTGACTATCACATCATCCTTATCATCCTCCCCAACCGATTCCAGGTTATCATCAAGGTTCAAGTCGCGAAATTTCTCCAACACCGAACCAACACTTTCCTCTGGCTTCTCACAAGTCTCCACATGTGTAGGATCAGTAACAGACACGCTCTCACCACTAGCTTCAGACTCAACCTGCTTCTGCTTCATACTAGCACGAAACCCAGCAGCAAAAGCTGCCACATTTCGCTTCAACAAAGACTTCATAGACGGAGAAAGATTAAACCTCCTCGGACACTCAATCTCCCTCTGCAACTTCAACTCAGCGTCGTTCACAGAAAACCCTTTACCAGAAAACTCAGGCCCACCACCATTCCCAAAATCCCAACCTCCATGGAAACGACATAGCGCTGGCACCATAAAACCAGCAAGATCTACAGTACTACCACCAGCACTACCACCACTACAACCAACTCCATCTACATTACTGCTATCTTCCTTAGCACAACTAGCCCTAGACCCGGAAGTTGGAACATCCATAGTACTCGCCCTACCAACATGAAGCTCACTCATTAACAAACACCACATAGCATCACCTTTACTCAAACAAGGCTTAACCTGTTGCAACAAGTAAATCATACCCGCAAGCGAATACTCCTCTAAATCTCTCAAATCAGTAAAACCAGTCTCTGAATGATCCTCACAACACTTGCCATTACTATTCAAATACGACAAAGAGTTATTCACAATATTCGTCAACACATCAGACTCGCCATAACAATGCCCATTACTCAAAACAGCCCTCATCGCAACACTCTCATCATACCCCAAATCAATAAGCTTGGACACAGACTGGTTGTAAAGAAACTCCAAATGCTTTAACAGAATCTCTTCAAGATGCTCCTCAGTGCAGTAACCCCAGACGTTCTCCTCGAAACTCCCGTTGCTGCTAGGGTTGGGAGGATGTCCACAACAAGTCCCTCCTCCTCCTCCTCCTCCTCCTCCTCCGCCGCAAATAGGGGTTGGACCAGTGAGACCTGGGTGGTAAACAAGGTTCTTTAGGCTTGACTCAACGATTGATTTGGATAAAGCGATTCTGTCGAGCAAACAACATGGATCGAGTTCTGATTTGAACGCGGCTCGGATCTTTCTGTTGGCTCTCACGTGCTTCTCCCTCACAGTACAACCCATTTCTTCAATTACTCTCCTTTCCCTCTTATTCGTAAAATCTGAAAACAAGAATCAAGATTGGTTACAGATACGACAAAAAAGTTTGATTTTTTTTAATCAGAATTTGATGAATGGTGAACGGAGATTCGACGGTGGAGATGGAGCGAGAGATATGGAGGACTTACTGATCGGCGATGGATGGATTTCTCAGGCTGAAGGATGAGTTTTTATGTTTCCGGCAGAGAGAGAGAGAGAGGGGAAAAAGGTTATGCGAGAGGAACGTTTGTTCATTTCTGGCGGCGTGAGCGGCGCCACAGGATATACTTATGGGCTTTTAGCCCATTACATGACAGAATTTATTTTGGCCCAAATATGCTTAACTAAAACAACGTTTTGTTATATTGCTTTCCAATTGGTGAGGCTTAATACGGAACAGATATCATTTTCTAGATTTATTAAGCTTTACTATTTTAATAATTATAAATTAAAATTAGTTAAAAAATATGAGAGTTATATTATATACTTAATATATATATGCATATATAAAAACCAAGCAAATATTTGACTATTAAGTTTATTAATATTTGTGATTTGTGATTTGTTTCCCTTTTAATTGAGTTTAAGTTTTCATATTTGGCTGGATTTTTTTGATGGAACCAAAACCGAAATGAATTGAAACGAACATAACAAATTTTTTCTGATCGTAACTGAGCTTATTTAGTTTGATTTTTTATTTTAAATTGGGTGTGTTGTTAGTAAAACAATTGATGAAAATAATAAAATGTAATGATTAAGGTTATATCATATTTATATCATGCCTACTTACATGATATATATATTACACCTCTTATATTAATAATCATACTATGAAAAGCGAAGTGATTTTTTCGAATGGAGCTCTCTCATTGAAAGTTGAGGTGGTTGATATCTATTTTACCCCTACTTAAAAATTTATTTTAGATTTTTAATCTCTTAAAATAGTGAGTTAGTTTTAAAAAGTTAATTAGTGAGTTAAAAAAGTTTATTTTTAAATTTTAATGTGTTAGATTAGTGTGTTAATATAATAATTAACTTTTAAATATTTTTAAATCTGGTTGTGGGTCTTACAATTAAAAAAACGAATTTTTAAAAAAATTAAGAAAAAAAAAATGTGGATACCATAAAAAATGAAGGTAAAGTGCAATAAAATGTATATCCATAGTTCAGAAATGAAAAAAAAAATATCACCATTCATATAATAATTAGTTTTTAATAAGATAGTATCTTTAAAATGTATTAATAAAATTCTCCTATTTATTTTTCTATTGGTTGAAATATGGTTAGGTTTATAGGTAGTTGTGTTTTTATTTTGAAAATATAAAAATTCATATCATATCATACTATTAAAAGCAAAGTGATTTTTTCGAATGGAGCTCTCTAATTGAAAGTTGAGGTGGTTGATATATATTTTGCCCCTACTTAAAAACTTATTTTAGATTTTTAATCTCTTAAACTAGTGAGTTAGTTTTCAAAAGCTAATTAGTGAGTTAAAAAAGTTTATTTTTAAATTTTA